>JAWDGP010001951.1:180000-292500 GCA_033675545.1 Elysia crispata
CAGAGATACACCACCATCTCATTATAAAAAAAATTCACCTCCCCTTTTTACAATGAAGTCTACATGTTTAGCAAGATACATTTCAACAGTGGTTGCATATGGACATAAATTATTATGATATACAATGTAGATGTATGAAGAGAGTCCTGACAAAATTTTAGCAAATTCCTACTTCACATAAGATGCCAGAGATTCCTCAATTCAAAGACATCCCTATATGATGGTTAACATACAGTACCTAGAAAGCGAAACTAAACCTTTGTGTTCAAATCTGTGTCTTTCTCTTGACCAAATTTCTTGATGAACAGCTACTGATACAAAAAAATTAAAAAGTATGCCTTGAATTTGCAATTCATTTTATTCCATTGGAAGCTAATTTCTCTTGATAACAATTTCAGGGGCTTCAGCCAGAGTATTTTTTTAGTTAACATAATTGTGCAAAGGAGAATAGTTTTAATTGTCATTGACTGTGTAATAACTATTTTACTATTGTGTGATTGGTGCTTTAAAAATTGATGAGCAATGCATTTCAAATCCACATAAAAGGCAAGAATAAAATCAAGGAACAAATTAAATTATCAACTTTGCAAATATACAGATATTCAATTACAAGTAAAACAGACAAAGTGCTGTGTGACAAAAAAAATCAAATTTCTATCATTTATTTCTTCAAATAATTTACAGGATTTACCTATAATTACACCTACGTCCCTTGGCTGGAGAGCTAAAAATTAGAATTTAACTAAGAAAGACAATATAGGGGATCAATCAATGATTTGCACTTTTCAATCAGAAAGATATCTTATATTTTTTTGTTTATTGAAGTTAACAGGCCTATAAATATACTTTTACCAAATTAAATTTGGTCAACAAAATTTTGGTTCATTATTTGGCCAAAATGTGTATTACGATTCCAGAATATGTAGACATCAGAACTGTAAGTTTGGATCTCATTCGTATATTGTGGTGCAATATTTGATTTCCGTCCATCTTTAATTTTCCTCATTAATTCTGTCTAAAGAAAAAGTTGAAACGACTGTTGCAGTGTCAAGACTCTGCTGGCTGAGAACATCTGTAACAGTACTTCCTGTGCTAATGTGACGAGTACTTTCATATCGTAGTTTCTTTTTTGCAGCTTGTTGTGATCTTGGGTGAGTACATCTTGGTATGGGTGCTGTGACAAATGTATAATAAAATATTAACATTTTGAACAAATGCATAGCAGTGATTCAACAAGGTCAAGGTTCAGAACTTAGATAGGATCTACCTCTTTACACACTCACAGACAAAAAAGGACAATTGCTCGCTTTGACTCTAATTTCACTTTTCATTTCTTTACTTAAGGTTTTTTATTTTTTGAAAAGATAGTTGTAGTCTTCCTGTGTAGACTGCATACTGCTAGACTCTGTATCTTTCCTGCATCAGACCATAGCATACAAGAGTGAATTTAACTCGTATCTCAGATCATTACAGCACAGCTATCTGTAAGCCAGTATACCTCAAATTTCATTCATTACCTACAGGCAGCTATCGGTTTGACAGCTGAGCAGACTAATAACAATGAAGATCATCCAGGCTATTAAAACATGAGCTGTGGTTGGAATTAAACTTGTCATCATCAAATATAAGTCTAACGCACTAACTACTGTGTCACATTCTGTTCTGTCTCATTCTCATTCTATATATTATGTTTTTTATCCTAAACATCATTGCATGATGTAGTTGTTGGGTTCGAGGTTTATTAAGTAGATGATGAAAGGTATAGATACTTTTATTAACAAAGTTTAAAGGTCGGCAGACAACGAACAAGTGACACTGATACGCGGACACTGATACAGCTGCATTGTGTGAGCAACAAAAGAGAAGTGGAGAGAGGGAGGGGCAGACAGAGTGGCACTGGGAAAAACCATAGGTGCGGCTTAAAAAGCATATACACTGAACAATATCAACATTACAGTTGACCTTCTACACAAGTCTGTTGCTAAGCTAATTGTTTCATTGTAATAATTATAACAGAGGTTGTATAAAAACTAATTAAAATGTAAACTACTTTTTAAGTAAACAATTACATACCTGGACCAGGGTAGGCTCCAGAAGACCCTGTTACACCATTGTCCTGTCAGAATATAATTAAAGACTGAAATCAAAGACTAGCCTAACTCTCTTGAAAAAAGGAATTAAGAGCTTTTATTTTTAAAAAATCAAAAAAGACAAAATGTTGTTTGACATAAAGCTGATTTTATTGATTACTTTCAAGACAAAAGTAAGGTTCTTTAACAGTAAGAGTTTATCTCTTTCTGCAATAAGACAAATGAGACAGAAAAGCTCAAATAAAATGCATTAAAGATAACAAAACTGACATTGTGAGAAGACTAAATGCATTTCAAATTCAAATAAAAGTAGTGGCTTTGCTTGTAAATCAAACTGTCAACCGGTTTCTAGGTTAAAAACTTCAAACTTCTCACCAATTCATCAACTGCAATCTTATTAGCAACTTGAGTATTAGTATCCTGTGACACTTTGTCCATTTTGCGGGTAGTCAGTCATAATTATATGTTTACAATCCTAGAAATACGACAACATGACCTTTCCACTTTATGGTATCACCTTTGCCTTCTTTGTGAATAAGGGGGGTTTCCATTTCATGGAGAACATTTCTTGTTTTGGGTCAAAATGATATATCCATAGTCACCATGCTTTTAGTGAAAAATGTGTCATAGGACTCTATTCAAAGTAGAGTTTTGCTTTTTTTGCTCACTGGTCAGAAGGCAAAGTACTTGCCACGCGAAACCCTATTCATGTTAAGATGGCTGTGGAGAACCACTTCAGTTGACCATATACTGATTCCAGTTTCACTTGAGAGCTGTTTGATAATTATGCATCGATCTGGTCGAACCACTTTCTTCCCTCTGACAATATTATCTTCAGTTACCACAGAAGGTGGGCACTTTTTGCAGTTTTCATCATCAACAGCATGTTTCTCAGAAAATTGTAATACAAGAGTTGAACCCGCTTAAAAGTGCAATATATTTGTATTGACCTTATATACCAAAACAGAGAAATTTTACAATACTTATCAGAGGATAATATTTCAATCTGTGATAAGAATATGATACATTTAAAGAAAGGCTTATACTTATAGGCTATAACAATGGAATTATTTAGTTTTTTTAAGGCAATTTTATAGTACTCAGTGCAAAATGTTGTTGAGCAAAAGCTACCAGCATTTTCTCATAGTATAGATAAAAATAGAATTAAGGATGACATCGATATATTTTATAGAAGGAGAAAGCTTAATTTATTGGGGGAAAATTAAACTTTGAATCATTTTTGAAAGCTGTCGGAAAGCCGAGCAGCTCTCTAAAAGTTGAGCTCTAGCCAGCCTTTAAGGTCGAGATATAATTTATCAGGGTTGCACTCAAGGTTTTCACTACTTGTTAAATAACTTACATTACTTAGCGACATATCTGCAAAGCTCCCACTCAAGCTGTTCATTGAGCTATAATGAGGTGCAGGTCCATAATCAGCATGGATATTGCCATTGTGGTGGAAATCATCATCTGCATCACGACTGGTTTACATTGTTTGAAATAAAAACAATAGCATTGCTTAAAAGATTTTTTTTAAAAATCATAATTATTCAATTTCACAATATGATGAGCTAAGCTATTTTAGGTAACATGAATTAAGGTTTTCAAAAGAAAAGAGAATAAGATGATTCCAAAAATTTTTGGTTTTTTTTTTTCTTTTTTTATGACAGGGCACAAAAAACAACACAAAATATATTTTCATAACTCTAAATGTATTTGTGTATAATCTGTGAAAGTGCAAATTAGTATAAGGCAGCTCTGCCATTATTTGATGATTTCTCGCATCTTGAATGGTTAAAGGGTTTTTTTTTAAAATCTGCATCCATATATAACAGAATATCACAAATACAAACACCCCCAATAACTTAATCACAATATACAGCATTAACATAACAATTATATATATGTGTGTGTGTGTGTAGCTTGAAACACCAGTGTCATATGAAGAGAATTTAAGGTAAGATCTTATATATATATATTTGCATTTATAACATGGTCAACCGTTGTAATTGAACTGTGAATTTTCCCAGGCTGATGATTTCATTTTTATTATTATCACTCTCTCTCTCTCTCTCTCTCTCTCTCTCTCTCTCTCTCTCTCTCTCTGTTTGCAAAGACAGATTGATGGTAGTCATTGATCTGTGTTTACTTGATGACTCTATTATTAAATTTAATGCTATTGTTATCTACAATTGAGAGAGATATATGCAGTTTAATTTAACAGCTGTGATAGATAGAGCATTTTTTTTATTAGTTAGTTGACATTTTTAAAAAACCATGTCCCTCAGTTTTAGAGACAGCTGAAGTTTTTATTGATTGTGAAAGTTTAAAGGAATTAAAAGTTTGAATTGCATTATGTTTTGAGCACATACCTGATACTCATTACACTCACGTTCATGTATGATATAACACTAGTATTTTAAGTAGACAAGTCTATTATCATCCTTCGTCCAAGATGCTTGTGCTTCCAATCATTAGCTAGTTGGCTTCTGTGTGATTTAGATCTTTCCATTCAAGTTACCAAATAATTCAATGAGTCTAAAAAAATGTCTTTTAGGGAGTGTTTTTGTACATTGGTTTAAGCCATGCTCTCTCTGGGGCAGAGGGCCAGAATGGGTACTGATGCAACCATAAGTCAAGGGTTCGAATCCCTAATAACGCAGGCATTTTTCCACTCAATGCCTTTTTCTAACGTTTGCTGAGCAGTACCTAAACCTCTAGTTCAAATAATTCCTAGTGAAAGTCTTGAACAAAGTAGTTTAGCATTATAACTGAAAGAAAATCCATATTTGGCTGCACTTATAGCAAAACTGATAAAAAAAATATAAATTTAGATCTGTCAGGCAATGTCCTATATAAAATTATATAAGATGAAAAAGAGGAAATGAAACTAGGATAGGAAAGTGAAAAAGCGGTAAAGATAAAGAAGGTCAAGAAGTTTGTCAAAGAGACTGAATTACCTATAAACTATGGTTAACTAGAGATAGTGAAAAAAAAAACTTGCAAAAAACGCCATCAAAGGAATAGAGAGTTTTACTTGTAGCAATTGGTTCCATTGCAGCTATGGGGTGTCCTGCTTTTAGGTTTCTTGCTTCTCCTCTTTGGTGGAAGGATGTGATCCACAGGGCATGACATGTTACACTTGTAACAAACACTTTTAGTTTCCCCCATTGTGGCATGTCCCCTGAAAAATATCAACAAGTATGACCCTGTTTCAAAAATTTTGAAGAGTGATATTACAATGAAATCTAGAAAAAAGGGGTTTAGCTCTATGGGATCAAAAAGCAAACGATGTTGTTCATGTATTTTTCTTTTCTATTGATATTGACGAACTTCAACTCCAGTATTGGCATAAATTGTGTTTGATTACTAAAGCATCAGCAATGGAGATGTTGAATTAACAGGCCATGGGTAATAAGATCTAACAGAGAACAGGCACACTTTATAAATTATAAAGGGAGGTAAGGAGTGTTTGTTAGAGGTTCAAAATTTCATTATTTTTTTTAAACATTTTGTATTAGAAGTCTTTCCGCACTGCTATACTAGTTTCACATTCCGAAGTGCTCTGTTTCCTAAGAATGTTTCCAATTTATGGGGTTTTACATTTTGATGTTCCATTGTAAAAGAAGATTGGTATTTGATTGGTTTAAGAACAGCAAAAATGTGTCTGTTAAATATTATTGATCAATAATCATTTTATTGAAAAATCATCACTACTAAACAAAGTACACTATACTCTGTACATAGTTTTCTTTTTGTCTGTAATACATTTTTTAATCTTTTTTCAACTTTGTACTCTACTGAAGTATTATTCCTGAATTGATTTTTTACACCTCTTAAAAGTGACATAAGTTTGTTTGCTTAAACAGTAGATTTTGCATCCAAAGATTCTTTCAGTTGAATAATATTAATAAATCTTTTCCCTCTTAAATCACAATCCCTTTTAAACCAGCACATAGAAGTGATATTTTGAAAGAGGTGTTTTTACAAAGTGCTGGGCCAGCAAAAAAAAATACTTTTCACTAATATGAAATATAAAAAATATGCTAATGTTAAGTTCAGTCTCATGCTATAAACAAGACAATTGAAGAAATGGGTAAAAGAGGTTCTTATGCAGTGGCAACAATTAGTTTGAAATTCTCCGTCATGAAGCTTTAATTCAAAATTGTATAAGTTTACAAGGAGTTTGCACATACTTAGTATAAACCATGGTCTTACGTGAATTCATTTCCACAAGGGCACAAAAACTTGCCCCAACCCCATTCCTTATTTCTTGGGATAGGATCATATTTAGTTTTACAAGTGTGACACCGAGAGACCTGCAGATCAAAAAGTCGGTTTAGAAATAAGACGTTTGTTAAAAAAAAATTTTACATCTATAACATAAAGCTACATGTTAATCATAACTGCGAGCCAAATGAAAAATATTTTGCAATGGTTTATGTTTCAAAAACATGATCTAAATTGCATGTTCAACTGTTTTGTCTAAATAAATTGAATTTGCAATTTAAACAAAGTTTTGAAATATTTTTTCCTCATTTTAATTTGTCTTAATAAGCCTCAAATATTACTGCTCTAAACTCTCAAGCATATTAACTAATCAATACCTCTTTCCTAACAGGAACTCTCCTCCACCAGGCTTTTGTGCATTTGCCACAGCCAAACATCCTCACAGATGACTCAAATCCATTTTCTAAAATTGATGCAAGATTCTGAGAATCAAGGCGCAGATCTTTCACGTACTCTGGGGTCTGTGATAGAAAAAATTTTTTTGCAACAAACTGCTATCATTGTTACCACATTCATATACATTGTCACTATCATCCACAAATCCAGAGCTGAAGATCAAAATACATGTAGTTTGTTTGATTTTGTTGTCTTATTAAGCTCCTTTTCAGCTTTACAGTAGTGTCATGGCGTTTTGTGTGTGTGTGTGTGTGTGTCATTTTTAACCCATTTTTTCATTGAGATTATCCACAATAATAAATATAAACAAAAGTTTGCTGAAATATAGATTAAGATCAATGATTTTATCTAATTGATCATTTTTCGACGCATCTTTTTAGGGCTGCATCTTTTGTTTAACTTCTAGCTTTCAAAGCTGAACATACAATCATTTTCTTTTCAGTCATTCAGAGAAATCTGCTCAAAATCATTTGACAAACATAATGCATCTCTTCTTTGAGTAGTTTTCTGATTTGCTATTCGTTTTGGGTTTTATACTTGCCTAAAAACTAGTCCTAATGAGTTAGATGTTGGAAATTCGACTTTGAAAAAATGCATTTAAAACTAGGCAAACTCCTGGAAAAATCAATATCCCGTTAGAGCATTGTGTTAACTGGGTATTTACTTCAACAATAGGGCGCCAGATAAGTGCAATGTTTTTAATATGAACACCTTAAAATGTGATATGGGTGGTATGAGACGTATTTGGACAGGGTAGGAGATGTCTGTCAACTCCAAAAGAAATTAAACAGCTAAATTTCAAAAAAATATGTTTGGATTTTATTATTATCAAATGATCAATTATGTAAACATAGGAAAAATAGGCATATGATATTTCAATAAAAATTTCAATAAATTGCAAGGAGCAGAGGCATAAATGATTTTTACTTTCCATTTTATTTCATTTTACTGAAAATTGGGAGAGTCATTTTGAATATTGATGTATCAGTCCTGAAATTTTCAGATTTGTATGTTCAGAAGATGTAGAGTTAAGAATCAAACATTAAAGGTTTCAAATTATACATATGGATGATGGGAGTTCAAAACATAAATTATATTATGTAAGAATGTTTCTAATAACAAGAATCAAAGGGACCTAAAAGCCATGAAATCCTCTATCATTATCAATACAGAATCTTCAGTTATATATCAGCTTTATTTGAACACCCAACTGTGCTCAGCACTTTCACAGGTAGAGAACTTAGGGGTAGGAAAAGGAGTAAAGATAATATGTAACAACTCCTAAACATCATGAGAAAGGCAAACAAGAGTAGTGGAGTACTAAATAGTTTAAAAAAAAGAAAACAAAAGAGAATATTGTCAAAAAAAAAGTGGATGAAGAGTGGCTGTCGACATAGTTACAGGTGTAAGTGAAAAAAAAACTTTGCCCCCCCCAAAAAGAATAAGAAAAGGCTTTTCTAACGATTTCTGGTGTACCAGGGACAAACAAGGTCAGCATGAATCATTCAGTGCCCATGTCCACAAAAACCCTTAGAAACATAGATGATATGATGGACTCAAGTTGCCCTCTAAATTTTCAGAGGCATAGAGTTTAAAATATCAAACAATTTTTTTTTTCTTTTTCTTTGGAGAGTCAGGAAAAAAGCCTCTGAAGTGACAGTATTAAATGATAGAAAATGTTACTTTTTTTCTATAATTAGGCAAAGATTCAAGTTGCCCTTTGATACAAAAGTAACTCTTCACTTACCTGATGCAAATATTTGTGAACATCCTCTTCATTTTCTGAAACAAATAATAGAAATACAATTATTTTTACAGTATATAATGAATTCATTGACATAATTTATTTTAATTATTACATTTACAGTATTAATGCTATAATCATTATTAAGCTTTATCAATGTAGGGTTTATATTTCAAAATTGTCACATCATTGTTGAATTTTCATCTTTGATATCATGACAGTTTATCATAACGATCTTTTTTAAGGGCTATATTATTTGATTAGAATAAGATAGTAACACTACCGTTGAGAAGAAAATCTAGGGCTTGCTGCTCTCCTCCAAAATCGTTGATCAGTTTCAAAGAAACTTCCTGACTGAAACGGTTTCTCATCAGTTCTCTTAATCGAGTAGCCTGTTAAAATGAAATGCGGATGATATTAAACATGACTGATTGGTGAATCCAATACTATTGTGTTTGGAGAAGGAAGTCCACAATACCTGAAGCAGGTTTGGTTTTATTCATGACATACAAAGAACACATTAAATATTGGATTCAGATAATACATAGATAATGCTAATCAAAGCACAGGGTATGGTGATGCAAAATTGTGTCATCATTTGAATCAAGGTTGAGGGCAAGCTCTGGAAGCAATCTAATAAAAGGTGTACCTATGTTTTATTGATTTGTTTACTTTGGTGACATTCATTGCAAATACAATGTCTAACTTCAAATTAATAAGTTTGCCACTTCATAGAAGTTGATCAAGGCGAAGCAAATGAATTCAGATAAACTCTAAATGGCAATTAATTACAGTTAATAGGATTGGACCTTTGAGTTGACTGTACTACTGGTTAGGTACATAACAAATAATAAGTAAAATATTTACGATGCCTTACTGGGTTTTAAATTTAGGAACTTAGGCCAGTTTTTATAAAATTATTTTCCTATGATCGCAGACAAACGCTTTTGTAATTGGCTAACGTGTATCGTTAAATTCCTATTCATCCTTAAGACCGACTTCACAGCCATCAGCCGAGTACATGCGTCATTTGGTCCCAGTGATGGTCATCAAGTTGTGGCAATTATTCAAAACATTTTTTTTAAATTCAGTATTTTAAATACATCAGCGAAAAGTTTGTCGCAAAATACCAAGAAATATTAATTTTAACCATCTTATTTGTACATTTCATGGTTATTTTTCTCAACAAGACTAGTGACAACCATAGGATCAGCAACAACACAGTGTTGAGCTGGGCGGTGTAGAAAGGGAACTTTTAAAAATAATTGACGTTAAGAAAAGTCAGATGATCTTTCTGGGTCATGAATATAGAAGAGATAATGTGAAGAAAGCTATATTGGCGAAGAAAATTAGAGGGAAGAAGGACTGTGCTAAAGTCTCCATATTATGCCTACCTCCCAAGTCTACACAACTGGAAGTAATGATAATAGAAGGCCTACAAACATTGCAAACTTCATGACCGCCAAAGTCTGAAACAGACATGGCTCTTAGGTGACGATGATGATGAGAAAATAGCATTCGTTTCCCTCTCGGACCTTGAACCTTTTATCAATAATATTTTCATGTCAGCTTGACCCAGGGCCTACTGTGAGGTCACTTGACGCGATCTGTGGATTAGGACTTCACCTCCGTCATCTTCCGAGCAAAATTGCCGCTCCCATATTATTACGTACAGTATCTAAGTGAAATTAAAAGTTGTAAAAAAAAAAATAATGTAAGCTTGTAAAGGTAAAAATAAGTAAATAACTTACATCCCACAACTAATGTGTGGTCAGTTGCTCAAACAAAGGCAAGGCGATGGGTGCCGCATCGAGGCGCAGGTTCGATCCCTGTTCATTCCATCTGTTGTAATGTTTTCACGTTTTTCGTCTTATTTGTCGGTCTCGAGCTAGATCTAGGTTTGTGGTTGATTTTTCTTTACTGCTTATATCATTATTTTCAGTCACATGCATCTTTAGATCCTTAGATCTAGCTTCGTCTGTCTCAGCTTTCTTTATTTCTATATTCATCATAGCTTAGTCTCTTCGTTTCTTTCCTTCTGGGAGACTGCTATACGATCTTGATTAAGTACCGGTAACGATTGTTTTATGTGCCTCAGCGTATTAAAATAATATGTGCATAGTGTGTGCGCATAAATTTACGGGACTGAAAGGATTTTTTTTTTAATTGCGTATTATACTATTTTCAAAAACAAATATAACAACAAGAGTATCAAAAAAAAAAAAATAAACAACACAATCAACAACAACAACAACAACAACAACAACAGTAATAATAATAATAATAATAATAATAATAATAATAATAATAATAATAATAATAATAATAATAATAATAATAATAATAATAATAATAACATTCTGTTAGTCCTATCATACTGCTCTCCCTCTACGTGCATCATTTAACAACAGCAAGAGCAAACTAACCCAACCTGGAATTCTGATAAGTGGGCAGCAATATGCCACATAAAGATGTCAATTAAAAGCAGTTTAAAAAGTTAAATATTTATTACTCTCTCTCTCTCTCTCTCTCTCTCTCTCTCTCTCTCTCTCTCTCTCTCTCTCTCTCTCTCTCTCTCTCTCTCTCTCTCTCTCTCTCTCTCTCTCTCTTTATCATGAAGTAATAAGAAAGCGCGGGACCTCGGCCTACAGTTCAATCCAAAGCTTCTGTTCAACGTGAGTTTCTCGGTAATCAATAGATTGGTAGAGGAAGGGGTAATAATGATGAGGTGGGGTGATGGTGGTAATGATGATGATGATGATAATGATGATTTCGACATGATCTGCTGTTTACGATGGTTGTGTTGGCCAAGGCACCATGGCGGTTATGGAGACGGAGGCATTGTTGATGCGATGGTGATGATAATGGGGCAGGGTGGTAATGATACCGAAAATGTTTTTGGTATTGCTGTGTGAAAAGACTAGTCATTGGTGCTCTGCTATCAACTGTTAAAATGGCCGGTATAATCGTGCAGATTTATCTTTCTTTAGGTTTCCTAGAGATGAAGACAGATGCAAGCGGTGGGTTTTAAATTCTTAACATACAAATTCGGTGAAGAAAATCTCGAAAGGACTTTTTCAGTCAAATTTTCTATGTTCTCTACATTTTGAGGATTCAGAATTTACATCAAACTAGAATATCGGATCAGACCAGTCAAAGCCATACCGACTCTTTTTGATATTTCTTACCCACTGGCACCACCACCAATTATAGCAAAGAGACATCCCCAAAAAAAGAGAGTGGCAGAAGAATAGTAAAACCAATTTCATTTCAAAACAATTCCCACTTAGGTGCTGTTTTAACAAAATCAACACCCATTCAGCTCTGAAAAATTAAATACACTAAAAAGAAAAAATTGATTCTCAAGAAAGCGCCCCAAGTCTAAACCTATGCAAAAGTTTTCCTCAAAAACTGTTCGCCATTGTGCAGTATGGAACCCAGCACAGAAAACCTGCAGAGAATCTTCCGTGTATCAGAAGATGGATCGAGACATTACGAGCCTTTTAATGCTGGTTGAAAATACAGTCACTGGAGATGTCAAGTTTATCATCAGATTTAAGCTTGACCAGAAATGTGTTACAAACCTTTTTGCCGTCATAAGGAGAAAAAGTGAAAACAGAGACAACCCTGATCCTCTGAAGTTCCGAGTGGCACTCAGAAAAGTCATGGCGGACAAAGTTCTACTGACTGGTACAGGCACAAACTCTAAAGATGACTTTGATAATTCCATGTTGAATTTTGCGAGCTCTAAGCAAAGATGAAGTTTTCGAGACTGGAGGATGTTTTTCAATCAGAAAATGTCGTGGCATACATAATATGTGGCTATTATTTTTAGAACACTTATCAATGTAATGTATTGATTCCAGGGTATTGCAAAAGGAGAGAAACGACCCAAATGCACGTTAACTTCTGTTAATTGATGTGAAACAATATGAAAACTATAAAAATGGAGGCCTTTTAAAAGCTAGTTTTGCCCTGGTTTGTTGAAGGCCACGTTTTAAACTCATATTAAAAAATGCTTGCGCAAGGAAATTACAAAGCTGCGAAGCTTCAAAAAGTCAAAATTGTAGTTGTTCTATAGCTAACTACACCACAAGCCTTTTTTTTTCTTAGCTTACAATAAGAATATACCTTGAACTGACATTGAAAAGTAATGTTCCAAAGCAGAGAGCAGAATGGCAATGCAAGAAGCTGCAGAGGTTTCAGCACAATCGACTTCAAAGTTCACGCAGAAATTCATGCTTTATAGATCAACTATCTTATTGCCATGATAAAATTATCGTAAGTCGCTCGCTCTTATCTTTGAAGTTTAGCAAATACTTTTTTTTCGTTCCCCATTCCAGGCGATTGTCTATACAGCAAACCATATGCATGAATGAATACCTCCCTCTCTTGTACTTTCTACTTCACTAAAGCATAATCTTTCAGTTAGTTTCAAACAAGGCTCTTTTAAGAGTAACATCATTAGTGTAAAACAATTACATTTCATAAGAATCAAACTTTTAAATTCATATTTTCCACTTTTCCCAACTAGAAAAAAAATATTGAAGGTTAGGAGAGAGGGGGAGAGAGAGAAAGCGAGAGAGAGAGAGAGAGAGAGAGAGAGAGAGAGAGAGAGAGAGAGAGAGAGAGAGAGAGAGAGAGAGAGAGAGAGAGAGAGAGAGAGAGAGAGAGAGAGCATATTGTTCTGGGCCTATAATTTTACACTTGAATTAATAAGATCTACATTATTACAAAGCCTTGTTGAAGTAAGCTTGTGGCACGATTCAGTGCATACATGTATATATGTACCTCATACATACATACATAATCACATCCCCGAGTAAACACGGGAACAAAATAACAAAAACATTTTGAATTGAACTACAAGTCGCCCCTTCAGAAGAACAGGCCAGCGCCAACAACACCAAGTCTTCTTCAAGCGGTGTGATTTAACCAAACGATTCTTGGGCCATCCTCATGTAGGCATAAAATCTATCAGGGTAGGACTTAAGCTGTCGGAAAAAAATGGTGTTTTTTACAGAGAGATGCTCGCTCTTTCTTAATTTAGGAAACACACTGTTCATATCGAGGAAAAAAAATATCTCTTCAGATGACGAATTTATTTATCGCTAGTAGTTTTCAGATTCAACTGTGATTAAACAGCCTCTTGTAACAGCGTTCTCTATTGTGGGTCAAACCACGGCTGATGGTTGTGATCTTACACACTTTCCCAAGCTGTAGCGGCAGACAGCGCGGCCATAAAAAGTACGGCCTCGAGAGACTTTTTTCACTGTGGTCGCTTTGTATGATCGTTTATGTGGAAATCTAAAAGTAAAATGATCTATTGTTTAAAAAAAACGCCTTTGATTAAAAAAAAAACAGAACATGGGAACCATTTCCAATACATGTAGGCCTATGTACTGAGGACAGTTGTAATAATAATAATAATAATAATAATAATAATAATAATAATAATAATAATAATGATGATGATGATGATGATGATGATCATGATCATGATGATCATGCAAAGGGGAATAAAAGAAGAGAAGAAGAACAAGCAGAAAAAGAAAAAGAAGAAGATAAAAGGGCATGTCAATATTTTTTTCCTCTTTAATCATCACATTTAAAGCTTAAACGGAAAGTGATAGTGATAAATGAAAATAATTAAGGATATCATCAGAACATAAAAATTTCAATATGTTGGTGCTTGGTGCTGTAACGAAGAATTAATCCTATTTGAGGAATTCATGAGAGCCTGAACTTGAAACTGAAACTGAAACTGAAACTGAAACAAAACCCCTGACAAACTCATAACGACAAGAGAAGTTTGATAGTCGTTTCAATAGTACTAGTTGCCTAATAGTGAAGAAGAAGAAGAAGAAGAAGAAGAAGAAGAAGAAGAAGAAGAAGAAGAAGAAGAGAAAGAAAAAAAAAAGAGGAAAAACCAGTAGCAGTAGCAAGATCAATCAGTTTCAGTAGTGTGATGTGGCAGAAGTAGTAGTAGTAGTAGTAGTAGTAGTAGTAGTAGTAGTAGTAGTAGTAGTAGTAGTAGTAGTAGTAGTAGTAGTAGTAGTAGTAGTAGTAGTAGTAGTAGTAGTAGTAGTAGTAGTAGTAGTAGTAGTAGTAGTGGTAGTTACTGGTTTTATAAGAATTATAAATCTATAAAATTGGTCGAGGTTAGATCAAGCTGAAATAAAAGACAGTAATGACAAACGATTTAGCTGTAGTATAATTGAACTTGGAAGTTTATAAACAGAAATTTAACAGATGTAAATAGCAGGATTTCATAAATGTGCTATTATGTAAGCTATGGAATTACCTGACGTTCAAATGGCATATTGTCGTTATCCATCCTTGCTGACTTCAAGGATCCTCGGGGCAACGATAAAACAGTCAGACAACTTATCAAATTTAAGCACTCAGTTATTATGTTTGTAAAACATCCGATGTCATAGAAGGAAGGACTTCGGTGTCATAAGTGCCGAGAAGCACAACAACGTAGTGGGATCCTACGCAATAGATCTAGATCTAGATGTCGAATGGCAGGCCTATAGAACCAGCGATCAATGTGGCAACTAACACATCGGTCTAACCTGATGTAAACTTCTGATCGCTAACAGAGAGGACTTAGATATATAGAGAGGGCCCACTTTGGTTCCAAACCCGTACCGAGGTGCCGACTGCCTACTCACCTCAGCGCGGTCAATTTGCCTGAGGTTGGCTGCACATCATCTGTTCGCGTGGGGTAGATTTTTACAAAGAACAATAGCATAATGTCACTGTCAGTGCTAAGTGCCAATGGTGTTCCGCTTTAAATTCTTCCTCATAAGTTGAAATCATTTACTTTTTAAAGTGTTACAAATCTTCTATTTTTGGGTTTGTTTTTTTTTTTACATGGCCAATCGTAATCATCTACTCCCCCGCCCCTTCCTCTGTCTCTCCTCCCCCCCCTCCTCCTACTCATTCCTTTCATTTCTTCCTCCTCCTCTTCTTCTTCTATTTCCATCTCTTCTTCTTAGTACTTTCTGTTCTTCTAAACTTCTCTCATCTCATCATCTTCTTCTTCTTCTTCTTCTTCTTCTTCTTCTTCTTCTTCTTCTTCTTCTTCTTCTTCTTCTTCTTCTTCTTCTTCTTCTTCTTCTTCTTCTTCTTCTTCTTCTTCAATTAATCCTATTTGGGAAATTCATAAGAGCCTCAAATTGAAAACAGTGAAACTGAAACAAAGCCCCCGACAAACTCGTAACGACAAGAGAAGTTTGGTAGTCGTTGCAGTAGTACTAGTTGCCTAACAGTGAAGAAAAAGATGAAGAAGAAGAAGAAGAAGAAGAAGAAGAAGAAGAAGAAGAAGAAGAAGAAGAAGAAGAAGAAGAAGAAGAAGAAGAAGAAGAAGAAGAAGAAGAAGAAGAAGAAGAAGAAGGGATGAGTAGGAGGAGGGAGAGGAGTGACAGATGAGAGGCGAGTGAGTAGATATATTAAATCTTGCACCATGCTTATCGAATAAGGCAAAAAATTGGACTTTTAAATTACCCATTGTAACCAAAATATAGAAGGTTGAAAACACTTTAAAAAGTAAATTATTTCAACTTACCCTTTTTCGTATTTGGGAAATCTAAAAAAAAACAAAAAAAAAACCTTGAAATCAGGTCTTTTTTCCCTTATAATTAGAACAATCTAAAGTGGAGTGACATTGATACTTAGCACTGACCGGTGCCATTGTTCTTTGTGAAAGTCTACACAGATCACACTGTACAAGATGATGTACTACAAACCCTCGGACAATTGATCGCGCCCACATGAGTCAGCCGGTAGCGCCTCGGTACGGGTTTGTAACCAAAGAGGGCCCTCTCTATGTATCTATTTTCTCTCTGGTCTTTATAAATAGATAATCTACGTGGGTTTTCGGAACAGTTATCGTTCCAAGAAAGAATGAATTCCCGTTGGGTATTGGTCTAGATCTATTGATTACAAAGAAAGTGCGTGAAAAGGCGAGAACAAGCTTGTAAGGAAAAATGAGCTCCGGTTATTATCAACATGGCTCCATTTTTTTTCCTTCAGACATGTCCTTTTTTCCTCCACCCTTATTTATATCTCTGTCCATTCTCTTTTATCTCTGGTACGTTTCTATTTTGATCTATTAGAATTCTTGTTTTTCTATCCTTCCTTTCAATAAGTAATCTCTATTATTTTGGCGATTCTTGCACTGTTTACCCCAATCGTAATTCAATAAGGTTTTTTTTATTATTTGGTATGCTCTCGATTAATGTTGATAAAAATCATATATATATTTTTTTCTTTGACTTGAACCTTTTAATGTTCTTTGAGATTCTTGCCTCGACAGCGTCTTAATTTTAGGTATCTTGCACAGTACACAATTTTTGATGGTGTGTATTACTTTGGGGATCTGTTTTTATAACATACCTCTGAATTTACATTTGATTGCACAATCGCTGTAGCGTGGTAGAATGTGTCGAACATTAATTTTCTTCTCACTTGTTAAACAATTCCTGCTTCAATTAATAAACTTCACCAAGTCATCGCATCTCTTTTTCTCTCTATTTCAATTTGTTTCTTTTTCTCTGTGAGAGTCTTTCTATTTTTTACCACCACCACCACCGTTCTCTCTCTCTCTCTCTCTCTCTCTCTCTCTCTCTCTCTCTCTCTCTCTCTCTCTCTATATATATATATATATATATATATATATATATATATATATATATATATATAAAGCTCCCTCTTTCATATTTCCCTTGTTCATATCTTTAAGCTATATTTTTTTATGATTTTTCAGATTATTTCTAGAAAATCTATTACTTTTTTTCTTTTTTTTTCTGTCTTTATATTATTACATAATTCATTTATCAGGTTGTTTGTTTAAAATATTTCTCGGTTTTTCTATCACATTAGTTTTGATTTTCTTTTTTGTGATCTTCCTGTAAATCTCTTTGGGGCTTTTTTCTGGTCTTGATTTTGTGTCAGATGGCGGTATGATGTCGAAAGCTTACATTTAGAGCGTTGTTTTGTAATTTTTAGAGCTGCACTCTCCTTCTATTTTCATTCTTCATTAATTGCGTCTTGCAACTAAACAGCTCTACTGCAACATTTTACATTTAAGTAATTAGATATACAGTGGCCGAAACTTGTTCCTTCCATCTTCATTTAAATCCTGTGGTCAAAACTCTTTCACTGGTTTGCCATAACAAATTTTATATCACTATTATTGACATAATGCACTATATTTCCTCATCATGCAGCTATCTGTAATTTGCTATGTATTGACATCATCCATTGCATTTCTTTTAACACATGGCTCTGTTATATATATTCGTGAAACATAGAATAGTATCTTTCTGCGATCAGTGAATAAGTTTTGATCTTGCAGGTTACTGAACATACTCAGACATACAATGGAGATTTGAAATGGTCCTTGAGTAATGGTAGTGGTGTTTCATTCATGAGGATAGTTGAACAAGGTAATCTCAGAGGGATCAAGTATTTAAGATTGAATACTTTGGAATATTTTCATTTCTTGTTTTCTTTTTTGGCTAGTGGATATAAAAAATAAGCTTATATGACTGATTATAATGCAAGTCAAATTATCATACGTTAATATGGTTATTTATCAATGAAAGAAATATGCATACATAAGAATCGGGGGAATCTTTTACCTGGTCAGAATAACTGAAAAACATAAATTAAAAGAAACAACAATGTTCAACAATGTGATGATCAAATATTAGCACCATTCCATGTACGAATTTTAGCTCAATAGTGTAAATATGTTTAATTGTATAATTAATAATTAAATTGAGAATTTCTGACTCTTTTTCAATTTCTACAGTTTCACTATATAATTTCTCATTATATCCATACTAAACTTTTCCAAGACATTTTAAACATACAAACACGGATTTTACACATTGCAAGAGTAAAGAATAAATATATGAAAAATCTAAAACAGAAATAAATTGAAACATTTCGTTTATTTCTTTAAATGTTTGTCTGTATTGAATAATTTCCATAATGCATATTCAAGACCATGATACAATAAGACAGTGTAATTCTTAGAACACCTTGATGCTTAACCTTTCACCGAAAGCTTGAGTAATTTTCATATATCAGTTCACCATATTTGCAGAAACAAAGAAAAGTTTGAGGTCTCTTCAAACTTTTCTGAAAAAACATTAAAAAAAAAAACGGTATCAAAAAATGATCAACGCAACACGAGAAAAAAAAACTGAAAAACTAAATTACACATGCTATACAATAATACATGTAACACTCAGGAAATCTGAAGATTCATACACAAGTATACTAAATATTTTATAAGGCTCCAGGCCTGACAAGGTTTTACAATGATAGTTTTTTTTTTTTTAGATTGGTATCGCTGAATAGCTTAAAAAAGGAGGAATTTTACTTCCAGTCTCTAATTTTCTTAAAAGAAAGGTACACATTAACCCGATACTATGCTAATATAATAGCTACAAGTTGCTCAGAAAAGCTGAATTGATTAAACATTAAAATATATAATAATAATAATATATAACAATAAGATTTTTGCTGTTAAATACCCTCAATTTAATACATATATATATATATTATATCAATTATTTGACCTGTGTTTGGGCAATAGAATGTTAAGATAACTTACACCTATTAAGGATTCTCTCTTTGGAAAATGGTTATATTTTCTTCATCACTCTTTTTTATCTGTGGATGATGGAGCCATTGACATTTTTTATATACAAATCAGTCTGTCAAAATCTGTCTCTGATAGTGATACACAGTTTCTAAGATGACTATAAAACAGCTTGTATCAACGTACCTGACATATGAAAGAGGTTTAAGAAATCATAGCATTGGTCTAAATTGATACTAAATTTGTGAATCTAGATGCCAACATACTACAATGTATGTTCATATATTCATTTTTCATACCAAAAAAACAAAAAAAACAAAACAAAGTGACAAACCTATGACTATAGAGTCTAGATCTATATTTCACTAATATAGTTTTACATCTAGTCTATTAAATTGAATTAATTAACAATGTTTGATTTCATCAGCAATAGTTTGGATCTAACTTAAGTTTGGTATTGCCTTGACTGCCTCACTTCAATTTTTTTAAAAGTCATAATATTGCAGATATAAATCTGCTTAAACTCTTGGATATGGCAGCATACCAACAGTAGGCCTAACTTTGAATGAAAATGAAAGTAATCACTACCAGAACTAAACATTTAGGCTGAAAAAGAGTTAGACCTGAGCATGAGCAGTTGAGAACTCAAATAATTTACTACCATCTTATAATCAGAGCAAAAATTTTACCTCAAAATTAGGTAAACTTGTACTTTTTTTCTTTTGATTAAATGTCTCTGTAAATAATTCAACTTGCTCTTTGCTTAAGTTAATTATAAAAAAGCTTCCTATTACATGTACTCGTTTTATAAGGTCAGTATCAGATATATGTGTAAAATAAGCATACCCAAAACAGAACAAGTATTAGATAAAAAAAGTAGTTAAAAAAAAAAAAAAAATATATATATATATATATATATATATAGAGAGAGAGAGAGAGAGAGATAGATATAGAAGATCTTACCTTAAATTCTCTTCACACGACACTGGTGTTTCAAGCTGAGGACAAAGTTGTCATTTGTCCTCCGCTCTCTTCGGGTATGACTGAGGTGTGTTTGGTTGCCTATCGACCTTGTGCTGTTGTTTTTCGTTCCCGGGCCACTGGTAGTTTTGTAGCAAATGCTTCTTTCTGTGGGGTTATGATGAAAAGATTTCCTTTTGGAGCAGCAACCAAACACACCTCAGTCTTACCCGAAGAGAGCCAAGTGACAACTTGTCCTCCACTTGAAACATTAGTGTCATATGAAGAGAACTTAAGGTAAGATCTTCTATATCTATGAAATGCCCCCACAGTTGAGAACTCTTATCAATTATTCCAACTTGTCTTCAAACTATATATATATATATATATATCTATCTTTCATTTCAGGTGTATATAAAGAGTATAATGACTGTTGGCCAGACCCCTAGTATGCCACAGTTAACTGAGATCATGCTGGTGTGATGAGATACAGTATGATTCAATCATCCCACATCATCTGGGTAGTTAGGAGGGAGGAGTGTCTTTTTTTCAACACTACAAACGCTACAAATACTAGAATAATAAGGCACAAATAGTGATAACTTTGAATCATGACTGAGACAACAAATAGAAAGAGTGATGCAGATGACTAGACTTAATATTGGTAGATATAAAAAAAAGATGGATGCAAGCACCTCATCCTTCAAGACTAAACAAAAATGAAAACCCAGGTACTACTTAAAGCATTTGAAATGTCTTGGGCATCAGCTTCAGTAAAATTGTACACACTGACACAGCCTCATTGTCAATTATTTCCAGTTATCCCCTTTAAATAAAAAAAAAAAAAAAAAAAAGAGCAAACACATAGGAGTGAAAATGACCAATAGAGGAAAAATTTTAAATCGATGCTTACAATATTTTAATTTACAAGCTCAGGAAAAAAAAATACAACATTAAAAAATTGGGGGCTCAAAGGCACATTGAGGAACTAGGTGTGGACATAATTCTTATTAAAATGGTATATAAGAAATATGCCTTTCATGATTCTTTTTGGAAAATATGAGACAACTTAAAATTTCAATAAAATTTATAAACTTATATGCAATTTCTAATTGTCACAAGTTCAGATATCCAGCCCAAGTCAGAAGCAAATAAAACAAATTGCACAATTAATTTGTATAGATGGTATAAAAAAAATAGTCAACTGTAAAAAATAATCTGAAGGCTTTGCCTTTAAAGTCAGCATTTAGAACTTAACATCTTAGACAGATTGGGAAAGGGAATACAAAGGAATTTTAGTAAGACAGCATGTTTCAAGGATAGACATTGATCAAATTTTTAATATGCTTCAAGGCCCTTTTAGTTACACAGAATATTTAAAAATACATGTAATATCTTTAAATAGTTGGAAAGATATAACTTTTTTTTCTTCACAGAAGAAGAAAATTAAGTGTTTTACTACAAAAAAGGTGACTGACAGTGTAAATACACATCTCAAACACAGGGGTTTTACTTTAAAGCAAGAAATTGAAATTGCTATGTGTTCTTGATCTCATGCCAATAATAGCCTCTGCTTAATTTTCTGAATATGCCACCTGTATAATTGGACAATCCAAGATGAATGAAGACAGTGAAACAGGTCCCCATTATTCACTGGAAAAAAACTGTAAGGTAGTCTTTGAGGTGATCTTTCTTAAGTCAGATTTTCAAAGATGTCAGAAAATTGTTTTGTAAAGTGCGTCTATATGCCAAGCAGACGTCAAAATTTTACACTCAACTAGTATAAGAGAAAGAGTATCTGACATATATACATAGTAAACTGAGAAAGAAATAATCATGGTGTTTCTCTTATGTTCTAAATTCAGTAGAAGTTAGAAAATGCACTGTGCCATATTTAAATGTTCACATTAATGCATTTGTGTACATTTCACATTGTTAAGTTTGATTTTGGAGAATATGTAAAGCTTGTGGCATTTAAGAAAGGAGTAACTGTTTAAAGAAATAAATGATAGCAAATTTCATTGCTATTTTTTTTAACAAACTCTCATCACCTGTCCCAAGATGACTGGTCTCAAGATATTAATTTGTATATTCCTGCCTCTGATTATATAACTGCTAAAACAGTTATAAAACTTGAAGAAGTTATCCTTAAGTTAAGGACAAGTTGTGTCCATCTCCACAAAAAATTTAATGAATAATCTAAATGTTAAAACTGATTGTGAAAACATTAAAATGAGAATGCGCAATTGAATAATATCAATAACATTCACGTATTGTAAGGCTTGGGAGATTATGATAAGTAAAAAAGTAAAATTAATTGTGCATAACATTATTTTGTTGTTTTTTTTTAGATAAAATTTATAAATAGATCTTTGCTGGTGACCATTTTCTCTACCATAGTAGCTACTCTGGCTTATATTTTGAGATTCTCATAGATAATGTTGAAAGTGATTATTATAAAAAACCATCCCTATTTCACAATGAAAAAGCAACAAAAAATAATCCAGCATAGTAAATATACCATAGAGAGTGAAAAGATAGTGATGAACTTGAAGTTTCATGACAATATTCATTTACATTTTTTTAAGCAAAAACATTTTATTTCTGTGGTCTTTGTAAAATAGAAAGTTATGTTGTCCTAACTAAGGTTAACAGGAGGTGTGAAATTTCACTAATTAATGACAAAATGCAAATGTGTAAGAGGAAATATCCTCAGGTTTTGCCATTTCCCTCAACTTTCCTAAAATGGACTATAACACATTTTGTCATGAAACCTTTGATGTTATGTCAATGAATATCACATTTGAAGAGAATAAAGACAACAAGAGAAAGAATAAGTGGAGGTATTCAAAATTAAAAAGAAGTTTCTTTGGCTGTTTTCCTCTTCTAATATAAGGAAGAAAGCTTTTCTAAGCTCTGCAATCAATAAAAATCACTTTTGCTCATTAAAAACAAAAGGGAAACATTTGTTTGCTTTGGATGGAAAAAAGATATAATTCTGTTTTACTTGATATCTCTCTGATCTCATTCAGTGAATTATTCCCAAATTGATCATTCACTCATCTGAAAAGAAATTAATGGCCCAAATCTAAGCTAATATAAAATAAATAAAATTCCATGAACTAGTTTCATAGATCATTATAAATACACACAGTTTTAGTTGATCGTAGCTCAGTGAACAATTGAAACATTGAGGGAAGACAGACTCAAGAACTATAAGGAGAATACCACTTAGCTGGAGTGTATAAGAATCCCAAAACACTGCTTTGGTATGTAATTAGACACTCATATCATACTTAACAAAATAACACCCAAAAATAATGGGAACTGAACAAATAAGTAATTCAAAAATTTGTAATAATTTCTGCTGCTTGCTGTGGAATTTAAAATGCCTATATATGTTTGTTAGCCAAAGGATCTGTCTGCTGCTGTAACTGTTCTCTCTTCTCTCTCAAGTGATTCTCATACCAACCATGATCCTCAGCCTGAAGGCACCAGGGTGTGAAATCCACATCACATTCTAAGTAAATATTTAAAATGGTGACAGGAGCTGTGTCCACTGTTAGATGCCTGATGCTGTCAACTTTGTAATTCAGTGAATGGAGACCTGTTTGTTTGTCCAGCCTCTTTGTTTTCTGAGGAAAAAAAATTGTACAAAATTTTTTAAAATTAAGGTTCAACAGACTAGTCCTTCTTTTACAGGTGTCACTAATATCAAAATTAATGTATGATTTTGAAGCATTATTATTATAAGATGTTCAGTTGTACATTATGGTTCCTATTTTTTATGTATCAAAAATAAAAAATCCTCATTGAAATAGTAGATGGTAAGGAAAAAGTTAATGTTATAACTAAATTTACTGTTATCATCTCTAGTATTATTTAAGTAAAACTGGTGGAATTCAGTTTGGTGATTGAATACTCACCGAAATAGTCCTAGCAAACTCAGCTTAGTGCAATACTCTTGAATTAAAAGTTTTAAAATTTTTGTTTCCTATGTATTGAAATAGTAACATTTCAAAGGCAAAAAACAAAGAGACAAAAAAAAATGACAAACCTCTCTTTGGTCAAAAAACTTATCATAATCCCTCCGCCTCTTTTTCTTGTCATGAATATGTTTGAAGGTTTTAATTCCTGAGGTCAAATTACCAGGTCGACTCAACTATAAACAGAGAAAAAAGAATATCCAAGTTTGAGATTTGAAAGGAATGAAAACTTATATTGCAAAAACAGTTTTAATGACTTAATGTCAATAACTGGAATTTGGAAAATTTCACATTGAGAAAAGATAAATTGCTCTTTCTCTTTTTATTCAAAGACTAAAAATTCTGATATTTCATCATAGAATTATTAATACTGTATGCTATTTCCACTACTGACAAGCTCAAACAAAAGTTCTATTTTACAAATCAACTCCTGTGAATATGAAAACATTGACACCTGACTCATTTGGACTGGTGCTTGCTTGTATTAATGAAGTATGCTTATTATTTTCCAAACTATAAATATTGCCATTGTAAAGTATGTAACCCAAAAATAAACTATAGGCCTATCTGGGTTGGGTTTTTTTTTTATGGGGGGGCAGCACCCAGGGGCAAAACTGATAAAAAACAGTATTGTCTCTAGTGTCAAACCAGTCTAACTTTTTAGAGACTGATCCTAAATAGTTAATTTAATATCTGCAATTTTATCCCAATCGAAAAACTCAATGGCCGCTCACAATGCTAACATTAAAATATAATACACCAGCGAAATGCATGTAACTGTAATAGCAGGTCTAGACTACAATTAATGTATGAAAATGCCTCTTTATACCAGCTAGTAGGAACTCATAGGCCGTAGCTTTCAAGCCACTAATGTGCTAGACTCTTAAGGTTTAGGTTCATATGGTATGGTTGTGGATGAGCCTAAATGATCTTTCTAGGCATGATGCATTGAATTAGAATTTAGAGAAAAACCTTCACTGCATGGTCTTTTTAGAGATGTTGAATAATTTCATGAGATGTGACTTCAATGGTGTTATGACTAGTTCTTGCGAGATTTTAACACCTTCAAGTTCATTTATAGTTTGATTTTGCAATGATTTCTATACCAAGAGTGAATCAAAGGAAAGATAACCATTTATGAACTTACAGGGTTATTCGACCCCAGCAATTAATCTAAACAAACATTATCAGATAGACAGGTACATCTGCAAATCGGTTTATTTTTGTTCCTTAATAATAGCCAAAACTTATTATTGTCATAGGAGTGCCATTTTACCATGTCTTTAAACTTACAGCAGTAAATATTTCTTTCAGATTCAAGAAACATTATTGCAAAATTGATAAGTTGACAATAGAGCAAGTTCTGTAAGAGGGAACAAAAAGAAATATAAAACAGTTCATTCAATTTTTTTAAACTAATAAAATGTTGACAACACAGTGAACAATTTGACCTGTGCATTTTTTTTTCTTTTAAAAAAATATTCAAGTTTTGGATCTCACTGTCAACCATGCCGGAATCTGAAGTGTGACACCCTACATTAGAAAAAAAAAATATTATTATGAATTACTGCATGCCATCCCAACCCTCATGATCTCAAGTGCCCACATGCTTCCTTGTTTTTATTGATGAACGATTTTTTTCCAGATGCTTACAGTGCATTGGAACAAAAGGGAAAGAGGGGTACAAGCTAGACCTAATCCATGTACTAAATACTGGCTTATTTTCATATAATCTGACACCTAACCTTTTAAATATAGGGTCATTTAGGACACCAGTAAGATTGTTTTGCAATATTGTGCATAAAGTTATAAAGTAATCATTATTATTTTTAAAAATTACTGATTACTGTTCAACTTGTAGCTGCTGAGAACCAACAGAAGGCTCTAGCTCTTGTGAAAGACGGTGCCTGTATCTGCAATTGCCTTTGTTTTATTTTTTATTTTCTTGCAATGACAAGCAGCTCTGGGGATGGTTATCGAAGAGATTATCACCTATGGAGAGAAATTTGACGTTGGACAGAAAGAATTTTAAACCACTTTCTGTAAGTTAGAGACATTTAGTCTGCAGTGGGAGTGTGAAGACAGACTTACTGTGGGTACTTTGGGTACATGTGTTTGGTGCCAAGTCCATGAAAAGTGCATTTTCAACCTATATTTAATTACTACCTTTGAGTACCTGTCATTTTTTATTTATTTTCTCTCATGGTCATTAACTTCCATTTTATCAATACTACTAAAAGATTTAAAGGAATCACATTTGGTCTTACACTGTAACTGTAACTACTAATCAACCATTACACATCTCTATCTTCTCTTTCTGGCACTTAACAGATACTCATATTTATAATAAATTCTGTTCACCTTATAAAACCGGGAAACCATTGTATTGATGGAATCATCTCACTTATTACAAATTCAAAAACAGCCTTTGCAAATCCATAGTGTGACAATGAATATTTTTTATTTAATAATTTTGAAAGAAGTTCTTAAGTTTTTTTCTCCTAAATGTTCAATATTCGAGGTTTTAATTTAAAAATGCAACAGTATTTAGCAATGAGGATAATAATAGTGGCACAAAAATTAATCGTAAATAAAAATTTATGTGTATCAATGACTAGGCAAAAATTAACTGCATGTTTAAAAATCTGTGGTGCAATATTATGCATGAATTTAAACTAATTCTAACAGTCTTATGACACTCGGTGCAATTAATTTAAATGTTAAATATGCTTACTTTTAACTTGGCTTTTTTCATTCTGACAAAGAACTCGTCATCCTCTCGTCCCCAGCCCCAGTATTTGTTGGACAATCCATTTAGCTAAAAGACAAAAAATGTGACATAAAAAAATTTAAAAATATAAATGAATTACACAGATATGATTTACCTCAATATGAAAACTGAGTTAATTCTCTGCTTTCTTAATCTATTTAAAGATCTATTCAAAGACTTATTAAAAGCCAATGAATTCCATCAAAAAGTGCCTAGAGGTGCCTTGCAGGAATGTTTAGCTGTTCATTGATTTTACTACTGGTAGATGTTAATGAATGTTTAAAAGGAGCTGTAAACAGAGTTGATCTTAATAAAAGAAAAAAAGTTTTAATTTTATTCATGGAATCAAACATCTTGATTTATTTATGTATTTATTCAATTGTTTATTTCAATACTTTCCGTGTTTTATCATTATTTTTTAAACTTGCCTTCATCTGAGAAAGATAAAATAAACAACAAATGAAAGTTATCTATGATGTACACTTGCAGAACTTGCCCCTAACCAAGTTTCACTTAAGAGGTCCAAAGAAATAAAAATTTGATGGTATAGGAACAGGACTAGTACATGAAGAATGTTTTAAAAATTTCATAACAAAAAATTTGGAGCAAGTTTTTTGTGATGTTGAACAGATGGCATTGTCATGTTGAAAAATGACATTTCTATAAATTTATCAAATGAGGAGCTTTGACTGAAAGAACCTGATTCAGAAACACTTTTCCTCACCATTGACCAAAAAGAAAAGAAAATGCTTAATTCTACATTAAAAAAATTGATGGCCTCTGTATTCACGTACATAAGGGTTGGTTGACAATTTGCAGCTTGGTTACACAATAAGTACAACCAGATGCTGCAAAACACTGAATATATTGTATGGCAAAACAAAGCTAAGCAGCTAAGAAAGCCTATCATTGATTTCAGGTAAAGATATGGTTGAGAAGATTTGATATTAACTTTTCGAAAGGATACTTTAACTTCTTGTTGCAGTGAAAAGACTGTTTTGATTAGTATAGGGATTACACAGAGAGAGATAAATAAATGAGAAATTTTTCATGAGTTCCATCTCATTTTTATTTCTGGAAAAGCACAAGTTAATATTTTGCTTTTACTAAGCAGTCTTTGTCTTATGACTTCATCCGTTGCTTTCTGTGTGTTTTAACAAACTTTTAAAGAAAAATTATTTACATAATCTTGGTACCTTTTCAAAGTCTTTGCTTCGCAAAAGAAGAATACCACCCACAAATGTTTTGTAGTGGTAAAGGGGATGAAGATGGGGTGCAGCAAGATGATAAGGACCATTCTCTGGGAAATCGTAGCGCAGTTCTTCATTTAAAGGAAGGAGATCCACATCATGCATGGCAATATAATCACAGTTGTGTCGGGTCTCCAAAAAACCAACATTTATGAGAGAAGCTCTATTAAATCTGATAAATGACAACAACATAAAAGAGGCATTTGAGAATTTGATTGACATAAAAAAATAATAAAGATAAAAGATACCAGAGAAGCTCTGGATGATGAGGAAAGAAAAAAAAAGGTAGAGCAGTGTTAAGCACAAAGATCCTTTAACTCTTTCCCTACCCCTCCAGATTTTCACAGCTGGACCCCACTCTATTTTAGCTATACACAGAAATTGTGAGGTGATTTACAAAAATGTTCATTGTACCTCTATTTTTTCACTGATATAGACAAAATGCATATCAAATTGTAGGTAATTGAATGAGGAATAAAACTAAAATAAGAAAATTGGATTTGGCTTCCACTGCTACCAAAAAAAGTTAGGTATTGTAAGGTAAAAAAAATGTTACAAATATTTTACTTTAATTTTTCAACTTACCCCGACTGTCAACACCATCATTTTTACTCCACGGTAATGGGCTTTTGCAACAGCATACATAATCTTATTATGAATTCACATACAAAATTTCAAGCAATTATATACAAAACTCTAAAAATTATGAAAAAATTACAAAACCAATATAAACTGAAAATATCTACAGATTTTGCGTCTTGTAGCTCAATCTGACATCTGATGCTACATTACACTCTAATATTTTGTCTGGTGTGCCAAACTCTGAAGCAATTTCCTTTGCCTAGGTTTGGCTTCCCAGGGCAGGTTGCACATACATGTACTGTCCTTTTCCTGTTGCCAGGTCCACTGCACACACGGCAATTTCTGTCTTTTCTGAGTGACTCAAAGAAATGTGACTCAGGAGCGAGTCTGTCAAGAGCTTGGACGGGCACTTGGATTTCCCTTGGAGCTACTTGTCTCTCAATGCAAGCTGCTTCATCAGCTGCTGAATGAGCATGTTTTTGAAATTGACTAATTCAAGCTTTTTCATGCCGACGGCAAGTCTCTTTGTGTTATGAATGATGCTTGCATTGATGACAGTAAGCTCCAAAAGAAAATGAAAAATTTTTTTCCACCATTTGTACATCTTGCGCTTGTGCATTCCATAGTATTGCACCTGCTGATCTGCACGGTCGCAACCATTCATATATTGATTGTAGGTATCAATGCATTCAGGTTTGTCAATGGCTCCTCGTCTCGTCACGATAGATTGTGGCTACATTTCCATTTCTGGTGACCACAACACAATTCTTTTTGGCCTTTTTGTCCCTGAAAGCAACTACAAGGAGAGAATTGTCTTATTTCATGTACCATTTCAAGGCACCATAATCAAGTTTTAGGCTTTTTAGCACGGGAGGAAAAAATTTTCTACGAACATCCACAGTGCCTGTGTAATAGAAGCCTTGTCTCCGTAAGAAATCAAGAAGAGGAATCGATGTGTAAAATAGATCACCAAAAATATGGTGTCCTTTCTGTAATGGTCTCAACAATTTTTCAAAGACTTAAACTGCTTGAGAGCATGATGGGTCAAAATCATGATGATAGCCTGTCTCAGAACCATGGTAGGTAAACAAGTTGACAACATAACCATTATTGCTGTCACAAAGTCCAAAAGTTTTTATATGATACTTTGACGGCTTTGTTGCATTATATTGCTTGTTCTTCCACAGTCCCCTAAAGCCTATGACCATTTCATCAACTGACAAACATTTTGAAGGATAGTATGCTATCTGGAAAGATTCGCATAATTTCTCCAGAAAAGGCTCGATTTTGTCCTGCTTCTCTGCGTTGACACCTCCAGCATGTAGGAATGTGTGATAAATGGCTTCAAACCGTTTCCGTGGCATGGTTTGACCATACCATGGAGTGTGCAAGTGGGGTAATGTGCTCCAGTAGCTTTTTATGCTGTACCTGGGATCCACACCCATGGAAAGTAAAATTGCTACAAAACGCAGAAATTCATTTCTGCCTACAGGGTCAAAATTAGCAAAAACTGAGTATTTTTGGGGCGGATTGTTTTAGTGCATAGTTCAACAGCATAATCATTTATTGACTTCAATAACGAATCTAAAATGTCATCAGTGAACAGTGAAAACAAGCACTCAGTGGCTGTATTCACATCCTCAAACTCAGGACTAATCTCAGTATTGCCCTGACTAACAAAACGATGGGTAACCTCGGTCGCTCCTTCAGTAACTTGTCTCCACAAAACTTCACCACTGTGATTTACTGGTGCCCTTTGTAACCCTAGGTCTAGATATAGATCTACATCTGGGTCACTGCCAACATCTTCAGCTTCACCACTATTAGATCTATCACCAGTTTCAGTGACATTGCTTATGCCATTAGATCAAGATTTACTGGAGCTAACATGAGCTGAAACTTTTTTGCCTTTATTTACCGAGGAGGACAACGTCCCCTTACCCCTAGCTCTATATCTAGCCAAGTCAGACTCACTACATTCATCATCAGTATCACTGGAACTAGATCTAGATGAATAAGACGGATCACTGTCGCTATTCTCGGACAGAATTCCATATTCTTCAGCATCAGCCCAGCTTTCTATCATTTTTCTTACCTCAGCCGAACATAGCCTCTTTGGGGAGCGTTCACCCGACATTGCTATCAATTCAGCTCGATTCAAAACACTAGATTTCGATCTAAAAATTTGCTCAACTTCAAGAAAATCACAACCACCTTTTCTTTGTAAGTCAAGAGAAAGGAAGAAGGAAGCTATATCTAGACATGTGCAGAATATTACTTCGTAGATTTTTCAGACACGATCGGAAAATAAGTTTATAATACATAGCGAGCCAGGTGAGCCGGCTTGAGGTCTAGGAACTCTCAAAAATCCGAGCCGGGTCACCCGGCTTGGGGTACGGAAAGTGTTAAAATACAAGCTGCACTTCCTTACCACATGTAAATATTTCGAAATTAGAAGCGTCCAAATATTTGAACTTACAATGTCTTTTTTTTTCACAATATAAGTGAAAAGAGATGATCCTAAGCTAGGAATATTCATGATGTTTACAAAAAAATAAAAACAGGTATTATACAAACCTAAACTTGTCCAGTTGGTTGATAACTATTAACTCATGCACAATGTTTTGTTTCAATAAAAACTTGTTCATATGTGGCACAAACTCCATGAGTTCCTCAAATCTGTCTCTGAATGGGACTAGCACACACATTGAATGATTAGCAGCTTTCATTCCTTTGAAAGCAGCCTTCGCTGTTGAGACCAATTGTAAAGAAAAAAAATTTATACTATTATAAGATCCATTCATTAATGATCATCCTGAACCACACACTCAATGCTTTGATTAGTTTGAATAAAAAGAAAAAGGATGATGTAAGAATTAATAAATCTGATATGTATACAAATTTAAATATATATTTTATGGGGGAAAAATCTTACAATAGTTTTTATCACATTTAGGAAATGTACAATTTGAAATTACAGTTCATGGATGATTAGGGCATCTATATTTTAATATCTATTTCCAAATTTCCATTGAATTTCTATTCAAGTAAGAGGATCAGTATAGGGTTAAGTTTAGAACGGTATACATCCTATAACAGCCACAAAAGAGAGAGGGTGTATTGTGCTTAAGAATTAATTTAGTTGTCGCTTTGTATTGTTTCAGAAACAGTGAATCAGTCATCTTGCTTAGAAGAGCTGCCTTACAACAAATACAAATATTACTATTTTACTATTATCAAAAGTATACAAATGATTTGCGATTTTATAAATAAAATCTCATTAAATATAGATCTACTTCTTTTCAGCACAGAAAAAAACAAACAAACATGGAATGGCAATTTAATTCTTTGTAAAACACACGCACATGAAACTGAAAGAGAATAGTGATTTAACTAGATCTAGACCTAGATTTTACATTTAATGCTGATTTGACTAACTGTAGTGTAAATGTCAGATTGTTTCTCATCTGAACTTAGAAATCTACATCTAAATCATAAATTTTTCTAGATTGAATTTACCTTCATTGTTTTGAAGTATTCCAAGCATGTTTCTTCCCTCAATTTGACAATTACATGGTACTTCTGATGCCAGGAGCGAGCCATCTAGTACTAGAGACACCCCCCAGAACATAGCAATGATCAAAGTGCACAGAAGGCCTCCGAAGAAGAATCGCGACCTAAGACGTACTAATTTTATTGCCATGCATGAGGTCTTTTTTTTAATAGATCTAGAATCTAGATATGCTTATAAATCCTTAAATGAACCTATCATCTAACTATGATCTTCCAATGCCCAGACTCTTGGTGTACATCATTTTGATCTTGATCTAGATCTAGAACTCCAGTACGAGTAGTTTATAATCTAGATATATGCTAACTTTCATAATTTGTGATTTTAATTAGGGTATACCTTAATTAGATCTAACATCTAATTTAATGACCTTGTATCATAAATATTCAATTATATTCTTATTATTTAATCAGTAAGCTTATTTTTACTGTTAAATAGTCACGTAAAACACACATATTTAGATGTCTGATAGCGGCAAGCAGTTTAGGCCTACCAACCGTTCTTCTCGTTGAAGAAATAAAGAAGAGTTACAAGATTATCCGTTAACAACATTGGAGAAGGTAACGTTACATGTAGTGTTTAAGTTGTTCTTCTTGTTTGAAATGGTAAACATCGAACGAAAAGAAGTGTTTTTGTTTGAAAATTTTCAATACATCATCAATTTTCCATGACTTTGCTCGCCACTCATCTTAGTTCTTAGTTCTATGGGCACTTGATGGAGCACCTCACTTATGTTCTGCTATTTTATCCAACCAGCTTAATATTCTTCTTCTACTTTAACCACGTTTACCATTAACTTTTCTTTTGATTGTAAATTTTCAAAACGAAAAAGAGATCTTCAGTTAAAAAAAAAATAATTTTGATCGACCGACCTTAGAATCCGTGCCTGAAAGTGCGAAAAGGACGGGAGTGCGCTTGACAAAAACAAGTAGACCGCGCTGAACGTCGTCTGTGTAGGCCTAGTAGGCCTAGTAGGCCTACGCCACTACGCCACTAGAAATGTCTGATATGGTCTCTGCTACACACATCATGATTAAAAATAGCTTGTAGTACAAATTAATACTAACAAGTTCTAACTTGCTGTATTTTTTTTTTATTTTGCTGGCTGCCACAAATAAATTTCCATGTACCTATAAAGCTTACAAATCTTTTTTCCTAAATATAACTTCATCACTCGTGCTCTCTGCTTCTTATTCAGCTTACATCTCTGTGTATTTCTCTCTCCCTTCTCCCGCACCTCCCCGCCCTTTCCCATTCTTCACTCTATCAACAATCTCTCGCCCTCTACTCTCTCCGCAGGTATTTTTTTTCCTCACACTTTTTGGCCTTTCACTCTTTCTTCGCATACTTTCAATTTTACGTTTTTCTCTTTTTTTTTTTCAACCCTCCCCTCCATCTCAGTCTCGTTCTGACTCTCTTAATGTCTGCCTCTTTCCAGTCATCCCCCTTCTCTTTTTATACTCATGTTCTCTATTTTTTTCTGTTTCTTTCTATCTCTTTACGCTCGTGCAAAGCTCTCTTCTTCTTCTTCTTCTTCTTCTTCTTCTTCTTCTTCTTCTTCTTCTTCTTCTTCTTCTTCTTCTTCTTCTTCTTCTTCTTCTTCTTCTTCTTCTTCTTCTTCTTCTTCTTCTTCTTCTCTCTCTCTCTCTCTCTCTCTCTTCTCTCTCTCTCTCTCTCTCTCTCTCTCTCTCTCTCTCTCTCTCTCTCTCTTTCATTTCCTTCCTCACTTTCTCTTTTTTTGCCGCCTTTAAGCCGCACGTTGGCCTCTTCTCTCTTTTTCTCTCTATCTATCTCCCTGCAGTATAAATAACTTGAATCGTAGTATAATAAGGTTTTTAATACAGTTGTTTAAACTAAAACTTCACTTTCAGACTCTATGAATCAATCACTATATCCGATTTTTAAATACATGTGCTCACTTCCGATGTAATTTTTGGTGTAGTCTTTCTTGTCATTTTACTGCTAAAGCTCATATTTTTCATAAGGTTGTTCGCCTTGGTCACGTGTTTTCCGTCTTTTCAAGCTGTGCGCCATTACTGATGGTATCCCCACATCAGACATACTATGGACGCTCTGAGTTTACCTGCTCGATCATTGGATCTTACGTCTTTAAGTACTGAAACTAAAGCAAGCTAGGAGAAAGAGATTCGTGTGATGAATAATATTGATCTATAATTATATGATTTCAATGTCTTTTCTACACCACAGTCCAGCTTTAATGTTGGGGCCCCGTCCAGGTTAGCGTAATCGTGTGTATATGTTGGTTTTCCTGAAAGGAAAATAAAAAACAAAAACAAAAAAAACCAACAAAAAATAAAATAAAACAAAATTTTAAAACGAGGTTATGGGTGCTTCAATCTTTCAACACCATGAGATGCACATTAATCCACAATATATCTGGAAGAAATTTGCACAGAACAGTGTAGAAAGTTAAATATAAAAAAAAATAGTTACAGGGTGGTTTTTTTAACTGCATTCTTCTCTCTCTCTCTCTCTCTCTCTCTCTCTCTCTCTCTCTCTCTCTCTCTCTCACACACACACACTCTCTCTCTCCTACTTATATATACGCACACACATATTTTGTTATCTTGATGTCCTGGTGTGTAAAACCATTTCGGTTGATGGTTTAACCCAAGCTGCCCTTCTTTTTTCCGTTAGCTCTTCAGTTTCTTTTTCTTTGTGGGATGGAGAAAAAGTCTATATGAGGAGTTTTGTTGCTATTGCCGTGGTAACCAACAATATAACAATAGTTCGGCATTGCTGACTTGGTACTTAGTTTTTGTCTCGCGACTGGGCAAGATACCGTCGTAGATGTCAGCTAGCGAGGTTACAACGCTGATATAGTTACACACACACTCAACCTTGATAACGAGCAAAGCGAAGGACGTCATACAATGATTGACCCAAACTCATCGCACGCTTGGCTTAGAAGCCGTCAAAGATGACTGATCTAGAAGTAAACGAGTTAAACGAGAACAAACCCAGTTGCTAGTGTTAGTAGATATGAGGTCAGTGAGCAAAAGATACAAAAATACAAGGGAGAAAGGGCTTCTATGTAGAATATTAACTGAAAATTAATGCACACGACATCTTTGGTTATTTGAACTAAATTGAAATGTCAAAAAAGCACTTGAAAATTTTGTTCGCTGTAAATTTGTAAGTAAATAGAGAGAAAGAGTAGAGGACTTCAAGAATGAATAGGATACGTGAATTTTTAAAAGGACCCGCTTCCCCTTTCAATGTATCTGAAAGGCAGTTCGCAGGGATTGCGATCCTCAAATGAATTTGAATTCATACGCCTAAATGAAAATTTATGTGGATATTTTATTTCAATTCTTTAGAAATGGACACTGTTTGAAACTTGGAAGAAGTAAACATTGCGTTACATTACTAGCAGGCATACTTATACCACATAGCACTTAATCCATAAACAAAAACGTATAGTTGCACACTGTGTTTTGCTTTATATGCGCCTGTCTTTCACGCAAACATCTTTTTGATGATGTGTAATGCAAGAAACAACAAAGAATAGGCCTATATCAACATTTTCTCTCATTCATTTTTGCCATTGCAATCCTCGTTTTTTGTTTTTTGTTTTATTTTTTGTTTGTTTTGCTTCTTCTATAAAAGTATAGAGAAAAACAATACACAAATATGAATTCATGCAGAGTGGACCCATCACCGTTATAAACCCAATGACAGGGATGGTTAGATAGAATCTATCTCCAGCACCAGAGTTCAGTTGAACAGACTTTCAGGAGGTTTCGGTTTGATTTTCTGCAGGGACACCTGGTGCTGGAGATTGATTCTATCTAACCATCCCTGATGGTTTTTAGTTTTCATTTCATTTTTTTTTTTTTCGGGGGGGAAAGGGGGGGGGGGGGTTGCCTCGTAAATTTATATAATGCCATGGGTGATAGTCTTGGAGCAAGGCTTGAAGCACACACGCACACACATCCCCCACATTGAATAATACGCTTTTGGCTCCGGAATCTCAAGGTTTTGTGCCCAACTAACGAATCATTAATTAAACTTTATTATCTGATGATGGAGATGAGAGACTGTTATTTTGTGTAAAAAAAAAAAAAATGGCAAGAGGAACTATAAAAAATGGATTGTTTATGAATACGAAAAGGCACCTTTATTTAGTTTGATAATGACTTCCGCAAAGTCCTGACTGATGATAGACACAATCGCCTGATGTAAACACTACGAATCGCAAATTTCAGTGCAAGGAAAAAGAAAAAGAAAACAAAAACTTTGCAACAGGTAATTATAGTCTGTTCGGATAAGATAGATTTTAGTTGTAGATATCTAGAGCCAGATTCAGATATTTATTGGAATAAGAATGCTTGCAGTTTACACCATCTAGATCTAGATCTCTTTCTAGAGATCTAGATCTAGATCAAGATCTACCCCTAGATTTCTAGATCTTATCAGCGTATGGGCCTATAGTTCTAGATCTAGGCTATTCTAAAATGATTCTCTCTCTCTCTCTCTCTCTCTCTCTCTCTCTCTCTCTCTCTCTCTCTCTCTCTCTCTCTCTCTCTCTCTCTCTCTCTCTCTCTCTCTCTCTCTCTCTCTCTCTCTCTCTCTCTCTCTCCATTCTTTGTCTTTCTCAAGGACTAGGTGAGAATGAGTACATCAAAATTCAAATTCATTTTGGTCATGTAAGCTTTTATAAAATGAAATTCTTCTTAATGCCCACAATATAAAGGCTGGATAAAACAATATAAGTTACAAGCATTGCCATACAAACCTTTTTTCTGTCTCATTCTTAGCATCCTGAACTCAACAATAGAGTAACAGAATGGGTGGATCAGATGATAAGAATCTTTTTTTTTGTAGTAATTATAACTGTTTACCTGCTCTAACGTCTAAGGTTAATGTGTGAGTCGGAAAGTCAAACTGTCAGTCGAGAGGTCTGTAATTTTTTTTATCAAGATGGGGTTCTGAGCCCCTGGTGACAAGCACATTTTCAATCTCCATGACAGGGCTTATAATTGCTTGAAGAGTGGTTGTGGGATGAATAGTAGTTTAGTACAATATTAACATTGCTCAATTCAATTACGAAATTGGATTTTAAATTGCTTTGCATTCAGTGTCTCTTTTAGTTTTACACAGTGTAGAACATGACCTAAATTGTATGTCTAAGTGCCATGGGGAACGGCGAAATCAGTGTACAATATACCTGGGCTAGGCATCTTATCACAAATAAATGGAACGCATGGCATGTATACATTAAGGTACGAAGTGGTTAAGGATTGGATCTTTTTAGGGCAACGTTACAAAGCCAAAATTACTTGTAAGGTCTATTAATAGAAAGTGTTGGAGCAAACGTCAGAAGGAGAGAACTGGCAAGCAAATAATCAAAGAGAAGGAAATTGCCAGTAATTTACCAAAGTGGAAGAGGTGCTCTACATGGACTCCTTTGACTGCCCTTAACTCAAAGCACTCATGAAAGAAAATGTATGTGAAAGGAATGAATTTTGGCAGTTAGCTGGAATAAGATATAAATTTCTCCGGAACCAGAACTGAAAAAATTATAATTGTGAGGGCAGTGATCTGAGATTGATAAATCTAGATTTCTAGATAAAGCTATTAGTCATTTAGTCATTTTTAGTCTGACATAGAATCAACCCACCTTACAACTAAACCATTGTAAGATTCTAGATAAGATCTGGAGGCAATTTTTTACTCCAACTCACATTACTTGATTACTTTTTGATTATGTTTCCTTTTCTTAAAATGTAATTTGTTGAGAAAAATTGACAACGTTTCTGTTGCAAATTGAATAATTGCATGCGATTTTTTTAGCCAAGTTTATTATAATAGAGACTCTTTCACGGAAACAATTGGAAACTTGTAAAATTTTAAGTACACAGTTTGTAAATTGCATTGCCTCCTGTGTACATACAGAAATATGAGAAGTCCCTAGAATCATACATCAACTTAATGTTTACTATACTGTGAAGTGTTTTTTATATATCGCTAAAGGCTAATGGTAAATTTTGTATTTGTATTATATACACATATTTATGATAAAATTTACCAATAGCTGTCTGTTCTCCTGTTTTAATTTTCATTCTACTATAAAATTGGATCATATCATTTCCTCAAGATTTACAATTTAAGAATTTTTTAAATCATATGATAATGATTATTGATTCAGTGTACTCTTGAACTTCAGCTCCGTTCAATACTCTGGACACGAGTGACGGACAGGGTTATCAAAATGTAGTTTGAGTGAAAATAGGTCCTATAGAGTTATTGGCCACTTCAGTAGGATTGTCTATTTTATTACTTTTCTAAATTGTCTAAAGTAATGTTTCTTTAATTTATTAAAGCTGTATTCTTGATGTTTATAAACATGATTGCTAAGTAAGCAAACAACAAGTGCTATTTTTCTGCAGAATGCAGGGATAGAAAATGCAGTGTTTAGTTTACAGTGAACCTTTCTTAACTCTAAAAATAGAAAATTGTACAGCTTAAAAATTGCAAAAAACACTGTATAGTGTTTTAATGCGTGGCTTTTGCAGCAGTAGGATGAGATTTCACTGCCGGAGAAATTAAATGGGTGAAAATAATTGAAAATTGGCACGCTATTACAATTATGTTATTGTCTGTTATGACAACGTCAAGGATATTTTTCTATTTTTTTTTCAATTACTTTTTATGACATGATAACTAAGATGTGTGATCCCATGTCAATACTCAATTTTACATCACATAGGATGTATGATTGCATTGTATTGCACACACCACCTCATATTCATGTGTCACTAGCAGAAAATAATGTTGAGAGACAACAAAAGCACAAAATTTTCTTTTATTTTCAGATACCTCAGGGCTGCTTGCAATCTTAGCCAGCTGAAAATATGGAATGGGTTGTGATTTTTGCCATTGCAATCCTTGTTTTTGTATTTTTCTCTGGATTCATCATCTTGATTGTCTTTGCTGTGAAGAAATGTGGCTGTAAAAAGCCAGATTTGATATCTGAACAGCATAACAAAGACACAAGGTAATAATCTTTGTGTAGTTCATGTAGAGGGTATAAGATAACTATGAGAACTTTTTTTTTATTCTCTAGGACCTGCAAAAGAATAAAATTTACAGCTGTTATAATCATTATGTTATTTTCTCTTCTGTCACAGAATATTGAAATTTTACATTAAGCTAGTTTGAAATTTAAAAAAAGTTACCTTAAAAAGTGAGGATAAGGCTTACATTGCATCACTCATTCACCCAATTGTATTATGAAAAACACTATAACTTATTTTTGTGCAAACAGATCAATTGAGGTAAACCCATGGGACACAAACTAGTTAAAAAACTTGCAGGATGGCAATGATGGCTACCAGATTCCAGTATGGTCATGTGTTTTTGTTGGTTTTTTTTTTAATAACAATAAAACAAAAGCATTTTTATATCTATATTGCTCTTTCCCAATAAACTGCTATTAGAATAGTGCATCTATGTATCATACTGACATGATATAGCCACATACTCATTAAGCACCTTAGTGAGGTAAGGAAATGTGTGGAAAGCGCCTCTCCCAAGGATACAACATTTACCTGGTAGAGCCAGGTTTCGAACTTAGAGTCTCCTGAACTTATCGCTCAGTTTCTACATTAGACCATAAAGTCACAATACAGTTGACTACGGACAAGTTGATGTAGTGGGGGATTTGTGACTATATCAATACAACCGACAGATCAACAAAACCGTAGGAATCTTTTTTCAAAAGATTGGATTTGATTGTTTTTGCTGGATCTGGATTTTACAGATTGCTGTATCGATGTGAAAAAGATGAGTGAAGGGAATGCTCACTGCCAGTTGAATTTGTAGATCTAATGTTTGTCAACATTGTGTAGCTAACAAAAAACAAAATACAAAAACACCCAGCCGGTTATCCACCCATGTTAATCATTGCTTTCATTTTCTGACCATCTAATATTGAAGGTGGAAATGTATTGCCTCACATTATTTTACTAGACTGAAAATTAGGATCGCCAGAGGCTAGCTTTGTTGGGCAAACACACCCATGAGTCTTGTGTGCTGCGCCTACCCGCTACCCGCCTTTTCCTTCCTAAGGGGCAGATACCTTACCATTCTTCAATTGATACGAAAGTGGGCGTACAGTTTGTGCTTTTGTCCCGTCACCAAAATTTTCTGTCAGTGGGTGGACCTAATGATAGTCTGGTCCTGATATTTTGTTAAGTGAATGCGTGTGCGCATGCGCATCGAACTATGACTGAGCATGTGCTGTGGCCAGGGTGCCTGGCTCAGTCACTGATCAAAACCATCGTGCTCATAGGCCATTGTACAATTTGTGTACTGGAGTTGGGATGTATCTCTGTGATGCGAAAAGGGGTTATGCTATGCATCATTTAGCTCTAAGCAATCAATTGGATGAGACTAAAAGTATTCTAACATGTTTAGACCAATGGTGCTGTTGGCACTATCCCTTCTTTACTATGTACAGTATTGTAAAGAAAGGGTATTATGGTTGTCTTTGTAAGGGTTTAGCTCTGCCGGGAAAGGGGAAAGATCGTTGATGAGCAGCAAATGAAAATTAGCATCAACACATCAGTTAAAAAGATAGATAATGATCTGGGCAAGAAAAGTAAAATCATCACAGACGTTTTAACGGTTACGTTGAAGTCAACACATCCATTTATTTTAATAGAAAGATAGAGGGGCTGATTCAGGTTCCAGCAAATTAAATCAACATGAACAAAGATCAACTCATCCGGACTTCAACACAAATTTAGTCTACTGTATTTATATACCTATAATTTGATTGGTATTTGAAGGCCAAATCATATTATGTAGAAGCTGCAACTTCAAAATTTAAATATTTACAATTTAATTATTTTAAATGGAAAAGTAGAATAGTATAATGTCTCTTGAATAATCTTTATTAGTTAGTCATATATCAGAAATTTAAATTTTGACAGATTATTTTGTCTTCATTTTGATTATTTCTTCAAGAATAAATAACGGAATTTTATATCAACATCTTTGAGTGTGACAATTTCAAGAGCAGGCTTATTTGGACTTTATGCATGACAATAGTAAAAATCTAGTAAGGCATGTATTTGTTGAGAAACAGTCTACTTTCCTTTCCCAACAGGTCTGATGCGCAATTGATTGTTGATGCATCAGGACGAAATAGCATGCATGAGATGGGAGTGGGTGTTGAATTGAATGATGTTGAGATTCTCAACCCTCGTCTTGAAGAGCTACTAAATAATGAGCAATGGGTGGATGAAGCATCGTACGTTTTTATGTTTTGTTGTTGTTTTTTTTCTTATAATTTTGTTTTACTTTATTCCCTGCATATATGTCAGGATTCTCAAGCTTTGATTTTTACGATTAGTAAACTATTCCTTTTACTGCCAACCACATGACTGTCAGATCAAGTGCAGGCACTCTTGTTGTATCAAATGGAGCTCACTTTCTTAACTCGTGCTTTGTGTCTAATGCAAATAAACACATATTTAAAATGTGAATTTTTTATTTTACGAAGTCCTTTAAGGTTTAAAGATGCCAAGATTCACTGAGCAAAATTATATTGCTGAATTTTAAAGTTATTAAGATAGAATTTTTCTTTACCTAACATGCTAAAGTTTTTTCATCAACTTGAGTGGAGGAGTCGGGAATCATCTCTTTAAATTATATTTCTGCCATTAAATTTTCAGCGAATTGGTGTCCCACTGCCTCTTTATTCTGAACACTTGCCGGGACCTGGCTATCAACAGTGTTAATCTGGTAAATGAGGCAATGAACAAGGGTCGTAGTAGGCCCTCACAAAGTACTCTCAAACAGATTGAAACAGCAACAAAACGTATTAACCCACGTGTGGATGATGTGGTGGATTCTTTCAGTCCTCCTCTAGATCCGAAACTATTAGAAGCCAGGTATATATTGTCTAGTGCTGGAATTGAAAAAGATGCAAATTATCAAAGGAAATTAAATATTATTGAAAAATATAAACTTTTATATTTAGTTATAATTTATTCTGTGACAATTTTTAAATAACAAAGCAGTTGATGGAGAAAGAAACCTTCTAAAGTTGATGTGATGATACATGGAAATCAATACCAGGTTCAGGTATGTAATCTCTTAGCATTAAACTTAATTCGAAAAAAAAACTGTCATCACAAAAAATGTTGCTTGGCTTTATTGGCATGTGGCGCGTCATCCCACAAAAAAATTTGAAATCTCTCCTAAAAAATTTGCAAATCTCACTCAAAAAATTTTTGGGAGTTGGCAACTCTGGGGAAGAGACTGATGAGTGTGATTCCTTTCCTTTTCAAACTTTATGTAAAGTATGAAATTCCACTTTTTAAGTGGCCTTTAGTATTCTTTGCTGAAATGCCTTAAAAAGCCTATGTTTTTTTATTAATTAAGGAGAAATATTAATAACCACCCATATCATAATATTTTTGAGGAGAACTAATAGATTTTCACTCCAGGTAAAATGCATGATGTTTTTATGCATGTTATTGTTAGAGATTTCAGGCAAGAATCATACCTTTCTCCTTTGCTACTAGAAACTCTTTTCTAGAATGGCCGATAGAAATCTTGAAGTGCAAGTCTCCATCTTGAGCTCTTCACTCTTGTATGGCCCTTTTTAGCTATTGCTTATTTAACCTTCTAAGCCTGGTATCTAAATAGTGTGTAGTGTCAGGGCATTTTAAAAGACTTTTACATATATGGTTAACAAATTGATCTGAAACACAATGAAAATGAAAAAAAAAAACAACCCATAGAACCCATATATTTATTGAAAGCATATTTTTCAGCATTAAATGACGGTGTGCTTTTATATGTATATATAAATATATTGAAACTGGTTATATTCAGCTTCTACCTCAAAAGATAATGTTACAGCTTTTATATTTAGCTTTTTGAAAATATATACCGGTAGGTCCTATAACATTTTTAAAATTTATGTTTGATCATAGACCAATCATTTAAACCTTATTTCTGCCTATCAATACATACAAAAAAAAATTGAATGTGAAGTTCATCCTCATAATACCCACAATGTTTCGGTCACCTTATTTTACAAATCAAACTAATTTTGTAACTGAAATTGCTTTAGTTTTACAGAAAAGTTCAAACGCCTATTCAGATCTATATCTGTATGTAATTCCTCTTCATAATCGACTACTCTAAGTGTAGATTCACTTCCACTAGATCTAGATCTAACAACTGGTTCATCTTCACTATCACTGCCTCTGCTACTCCCGCTATTGTAGCTGATGTGAGGAATATCAAAATCATCTTAGTTTCACCGTCTAATGCTTCTAAAACTTATTCTTGAGTCAGTGTTCTGGCTGGTTTGATAACTGATGGACCAGGTTTGGTGGATATAATTCAATGAAAGGAAGTAAACAAAATGGCTGTTGAAACTTTCAAATAGCGTATTTTTGGGTTTGAAAGTAAGTAAAACTCCTCTTATGAAAAAAAAATAACTTGAGATTGACAACAAATTTTGTAGAAGCTCATTACAAACGTTAAAAAAGGAAAATAACATGTGATTTATCACATTTTGTATATAAACGCATTTCAGACGTTAAAATAAGGGAAGATATATGGCTGATCTACTAATCAGCCCGAAGGGCTTGGAGAGTTAAGTGACAAACTGATGTGTGAGTACCAGTTTTAGAAAACAGCCTTTGAAATTTAAGTGTTTTGTTTCGTTGCAGGTGTCATCATAAATTTATTATCTTTATCTTTATTGATTTTAGATTTACAGCCCTTGTATTGTCTGTAAGTCAGCTTGTGTTTACCACCAAGCATGCATGCCGTTCATCTGGATCTCTAGACTGGATTGATAAGCAGCTGGAGGAGGTAGAGAAGCACCTGCAAGTGAGTCATTTTTCTGTTGGCTCAATTTTTTTTTCTCTTTTGTACAATTATTTTTATTCAAGCAATCTATTCATAACAAATTGAAAAAAAAAATGGACTTATTCAAACAGTCAAACCTGCCTATGGCTGAGAAAAAAAATGGCCACTACAAACAGTGCCTTAGTGATGACTAATGATATGTCCCATTCTAAAGTGGGTAATCATTTACAAAATTCTATCTTAGAACTGAAGAAAAAACAAAAAACTCCAAACCTTTTCAGTTCCATTGCTGGTGAAAGTAGTTTCTGAATGTGCAGAGGTGAATGAGTGCATCTTGTGTTGAAACAGGTGGAATGATGTTTTTACCTTCCATTTCTTCATGGTGTTGATTGTTATGTTTGTGTCTTTGTTTTGATCTTCATGTAACTCCTCTGAATGACCATCTGTGAGCAATAGGTTTCTACCCTCACACAAGAATCAGTCTGAGGGCAACTTGGGTGTTCAGTGGCTCGAGCAGTGATGATCATTTTATTTGTAGCTATATCGGCCTGTAACAAAGGCAAAATCATTTGCAGGTTTTGACCGAGCGTTGCATTTAGTAAGATCATTGTTCAATTTCAGTTATCCCATCATAAGGAATGCCTATGAGTGACAGACTGAGATTGTCAAAGATAGGATTGTGGTCTTGGGTACAGTCTGGCTGACATTTATGTTTGAAACCTGCTTTGATATGACATTTTTTGATAGTGGATGGTTTCACTTTTTACCAGACCGATGCCACCCAGTTCACAGCATTCAGAATGGTCACTTTCTTCATCAGTTCTGTAACTGTGCTCATCTCGTCTTTTTCTATTTCAGACATCGTGAATGCATATTGAGCCTTTCTATAAGGTAACTTGAGGGTTTAAATGACTCCTTGATCCATTGGTTAAAGCACTGAGATTATGTTTGTTCTAAAGAACACAAGTTTCATGTTACTTAGATTCAGAGTGAGGTGTGAAGGTGCCTTGTCCAAAAACAAAACATGTATTGATTGTATGATTTCATTTTGTCATTGAATGACTTGAGCCACAATGTGAAAGTTTCAGTTGTCATCCAGGCTCTATTAAAGTTTATCTAAGTTTTTTATTTTGTGTCAATGTGTCCAAATGCTCTTGGTCTCAAGACTTTCAATGAATAACACTTTCTCTTTCTCCAGCAAGGTTTGGCAAAGAGAGATTGTGATTCTTTCTTAAGACTTTTCGCCTCCCTCACATTTCTGTCTTTTAACATAGAATGATTTGTCTGTTGAAGTTTTTAGGAAAAGACCTGATTCATCCATATTATAAATGTCTTGGGATCCGTAGCCTTCTGTGATGGATGGAAACTTGCAATTACATTCACTTTAGATATCTACTTGACGTCTCCTGATTCTCCGCAGCGTTTCTTAAATGTCAATAGTTGCTGTTTGTTAAAGGGTTGCAGCCATCGATTAGAAGTAATAAAGGAAGAGATAACAAGATCGTTAGAAAATTGCAAAGCCTTGTCTTGGATCAATGGTCACTTTGATCTTTCTGTTTTTCGCTTCTAATCATTTGACACAAAGTTTTTTGATAGGTTCAGTACTAGTAAGCCTTCTTGTTGTTTTTTTTTCTGTTGCAAGGGCTGCTGCTTCAAATTCTGTGGTTATCTCTGCTTTTCTTTTTGGGATGTTCTGAATTTGAGTGCTACTTGTGCCAAAATTTCAGTGCAAGGTCTCTTAACGATTTTCCTCTTTCTTCTTCGTTAATAAATTCCACATGTTCTGACAACAAAGTGATCTCCTTTTTAATGCCATAGGTACATCTGACAGAGTTAAGTTTTAGCAAATGGGGACCTAAGTTTTCTATGCCAGCATTTATACCAAGACAGTGTTTTGCCCTGATGTGCCAGCTTATTGTTTAGCGTCAGGCTGGGGATTATCAGATGTCACTACACTTTGCTTGCTCTTGAAGGTACACGCTTATGTAAATCTATTTTCCTTAGGAATTGGCCATTTATATACATGGAGTTAATTGCCAGTCACACCTTTCATTGTTTTGCAGATACATGTACAGTGCCGCTGATTCTATAGCGTGTTCAAATTCTTTTGAGTGTCTCGGTTGAGACTTAAACATAGAAAGTACATTTAATCCTCCTTTTCTTTATATGTTTGACTTATTTCATTAGCTGCTATCTACTAGTAAATGGTCAGTTGGTGAAAAAATAAGCTGGATGAGCAGTGTTATATGCAGCTTAATTAATTATATTTACATATGTATATATATATATATATATATATATAAATGCAAGGACAACTTGCCCTAATAACTAATGGCAGCTATAAGGAAGTGCCTGCTAAGGCAGGTTTGACTGTACTAAGCTTATGTGGCCTGTATATTGGAAATCTTCAACAAGAAGTTGTTTAAAAACTGAGAAAAGAGAATAAATTCATATCATTAGGATTTTTGCTCTGTTTTTTTTTTTAATTAGATTTTTATTGCCCGCCCTCTTTTTTTCCCCTTACATCTAATATCATTGTAAAATTTATGTTCATTTAATTTAAGCTCTCTCTATTGGCCCTTCAAAAGAGTTTCAAATAATTGTCCAAAAAATGCATTTTATTTTTCAATTTTTTACTCGATATATATATATATTCTTTTAAAGTGAATGAGGAAAAAATGAAATAAAAATTGTTTTGCCAACATAGGTGCTGAGACAGGCAAGCACTTGCCAGGATGCACAACTGACCTCAGGAGAACAGCAAAGAATTCATGGTGCAGTTGGTGGTGTCTTAGAAATAAATCATATGTGATCCTACTTGTCATTTCTTGTTGTTCATAATCAGTCTCCTTCACATGACTGAAAAGCAGGAAATAAAGTTACAATGAAGGTGAAAGTGAAAAAAAATTTTTTTTTGCTGTTTAGATTGTAATTTTTTTAGAAAACCAGAAAGATCATTTCATTTATGATAGAAAATATAAAAATTGTAGTTGCCTCTTGTTTTGCATATTTGTAGCCTTTCACATGCGCCATATTGTAAGGAAACATTGGCTTTCAATTTTTAAAATACTACATGTCAGTCTATTGAGAATCTAAGTTGGAAATTGATTTAAAATGTGTTAAATAAAGATATTTGTAAAACTTTATCTAAGAGAAAGGTATTTATATACCTTTGTTTTGTTTTGGTGATTTTAAAGCATAAATAATGAGAATAGTTACACTGCTTTGCTGAAGCCAACTCACATACAGTTGTGAAATCTTAGAGACCTCTATTGAAGTTATAGCATTAGAGCAATCAGCAAAATAACTAAAGATTATTTTTATTTCATTTTTAAAGAATAAAGAGATGGAAAGGCCTTTAATAATTATTGTCTACCTTGAGAAAAGATTTAAAATCATAAATTAACAGCTATTTTAGTTCAGTTGTAGGTCTTTTATGATTATGATAAAGGAAAGCAGAAGATGAAAAGCAAGAGACATTTTTTTCTTCATTGAATCAAATTTATACATACAAATGCTTCCTGGGTTCAATGTAGTTCAAATGAATTTTTTTTTTGTACAATCATTATCATCTCTAGTTTGGCTAAATTACTTACAAAATTAAATTTATTCTACCATGTCTTATCTATCAAAGCAATATAGGTCTTTAATGGTCTCCAAATAATATATTTTGCAGCAATTTCAAAGAAAACTTTAAAAATTATTTTTTTCAAATAGTTTTAATGCAAATATTTTTTTTTCTTTTATGTATGTATAATTTTTATTATTAGCCCCCTTATGCTTTACTGGGGTTTTTAAAGAATAGCTATAAATTTGATTTGAAGGAATTATATTGCACATATTTGCTGTACTGTGAGATTTTTTTACATGTATTTATTACAGGAGTTTATACTTAAAAAATTAATCAAAATTTGAAAGCATTTATGCCAATCTGTATTTTTACAAACAGGTATTGGTTAAAAATTAAAGTTTTATTAATAGTCTGTATGATCAAGATTGCCTCATGTTTCATGAGGTAGAAAGTTTTACTCTTTATATTATGAAGAGGAGTGATGTTTAAAATTTACATGCAATTATATATGATATTTTTAAAGTGTTCCTCCTCTTTGCCTTTTTACACATGTTATGCAGCCTGAAGTAGACTTCAAAAGTTGAAATCAAGTATAATTCAGTCTTAACTGTTCCAAGTTTCGAATTTATTGCTTTTATCTTCATGTTACTACTATACTAGTCACTGTCTTTAACTTTCATCGCAAATTCTTGATAACATTTTCTATTCATGCAAACTATACTGTATGTAAAATTAAAAGTTTGGATTAATATGAATAATTAGCAAAGTCTAAAATATTGCTGAATTTGGTCTATGGGATTTTTTGGCTAATCTTCTGTACCTTTGACTTCTCTGTATGAAATAAATTTACCTATATTGAAATTGAAACTGATGCATGTGCAAAGAAAGGTGGAAAATTATGACATCTCTCTCTCTCTCTCTCTCTCTCTCTCTCTCTCTCTCTCTCTCTCTCTCTCTCTCTCTCTCTCTCTCTCTCTCTCTCTCTCTCTCTCTCTCTCTCTCTCCCTCCCTCTTTTTTTTTTTTTGACATTTGCTTTTCTTGGATATTGCCCCAAATGTGAGCTGAAAGTCAGCTGCTTCCATTTGGACTCTAGTGTGCATCTCATTTTATTTGTAAAATGGATGCATTTCTTCAACACAGCCAGTGAAGAGCAAAGATGAAGTTTTAACACTCAGATAAAAACATTCTAATTTGTTTAAGGCATTTATAAAACATTCACCACTTAAATTCTTTTTCTGTAATGATATTGCACGACCTCTTTGATATTAGATTTTAAGATCTGTTTATGTTGAAAAAAAGAGAATGTGCTTTTTACTTGATAATTATTTGGAAGTCTCTACATTAAAATGCCTTGTGCGTGTGTGTGCAAAAGCATGTCTTCACTTCCACAATATACTCTTATAAGGGATAACTAATTTTTTTTTCTTTTACCTCATCATATGATTATTGTATACATCTACATTCTTTAATTCTATTTTTCAATCAGTTATTCTTTGAGAAGGTTAGGGTGTCAAGACGCACTGTTTGCTGTAGCAACAGGCTAAGTTTGTGCCCCACAGGTACATTTTATCCACCAAAGTGCTTTTTATAAGATTTTTTGTTTTATTGTCTATGTTTATCAGCAAACCCAATGTTATTTTGGCTTCTCTGTGCTGAACTTATTTTGATTGCTTCCTGCTCCATACTCTTACATGTATTTTCCTTTATAATCATTTGAACTTGTATAGATTTTTCACTTTAAAAAAAGTGAGGATTACTGATTGTAAAGCGATATGAGCCGTAATGTATTTTTTTACTTAACATATTTGAGCTTTTCTAAGATTGTTTCACAAGCAATCATTTACCTGTTAATTGTGTTTCTCAATGTGTATTAGAAAACCATCTTATCCTCCTTGTATTTGGTGCTCCTTTTTAAAAAAAATTTTTTGAACAACTAATAACAATGGTACTTCAGACATGCTCTAATTTTTAAAGGGTGCAAATTTTTTTATTACTTGTCTTAAATTAACAGGTTTTCTGCTTGACACTGTTGCAAAGTCAAATTTTATTTCAAAATTAAAGAATAGGGAGCTAAAGCCAACTTGAAGAAACAGTGTTGAACTAAGTCCAGAACTTGTGCTACATAAACGTCTGTAAAAGTGTCCTATCCTTGTTAAATGCAAGTATAGGCATTTTATTTTAATATTTCATATAATTCCGTGATATGAACAAGAAGCCTTCGAAACATTATTTTTACTAAAGATATAGTGTAAATATAATTGAATAATTGATCAAATAGAAATAAACAGGACACACAATATTTAGCACCAATGAGGTTCTTGTTAACATCCAGTCATAAACCATTATGATTGGCACTGTGTGGAGACTTCCTTTATGGTGTTATCATTATTGCAAGAGATCTAGTATCAGTGAGGCACCGCAGATTATACTTGAGTTTAGAAACATTCATCACTGACAAAATAGTTCTGGTTCTAATAAAATCAGTACTAAGAGGGCAAGGCTTTCTCAATAAAATGAAGTATAGCAAAAAAAACAATGCACATGCAGGTGAATTAGGAGTTAGTGAAATATTATCAAATTTTAGAATCTTAAAATACTTACATGTCTTGTATTTAAAGGATTCGTTTTGAGTTATACTTTAATAAATAGCCAATTTTTTTCATCACAAATGCTGCTATAATTTGTTGGCAAAACATTTTGTGATAGTAGAAAAACTTACATTAATCTCTCTTTGATTTGATGAGGAAGAAATGAATACTCTTTAAAGAACAAGCTATCAAACTTAACATATCATTTTACATCAAGTTTTGAGACTCAAAGGTTTGCTCGATTTTTTTTCCTTTCGAATACGAAAATTGATATTAAAGTCTTCACTAAAATGTAATTTTTTTAAACGTTATTTTTCCCTTGTAAATTGCTGAATTATGATTGTTCTTTCAGAGGGCAGCAAAATATGTTTTACATTAAAAAATCTACACTCAGTCTTTTTTGTTTACATTCTTAATTTCGATTTGATAACATTTTATTGTCTAAAATATTTTTTACACTCTTTTTCTTTAGCTTTTGAATGTCTTTTATTATAAACCTAACACTGAGTTAATAAAATGATGTGATGATGCCATTTATTGAAATTGCTAAACTCTGATGTGGGCTTTTAAAATGGATGACTTCATTGAAACCAGTCAGATACCAGGTTTTTTAAAAGAAATACCTACAATCTTCATATGACTTCAGAATGTCAAAATAATTTTATGGGTTCCACTTTATTTGAAGTAGACTTCTTTGCAGTGCTTTAGGAGCATAGAATAATGTCATCTTTTTTATAATGTAACTATAAATGTAGAAATTCAGAACGAAAAAGATTCACTAGGAAGTTCTTAATTATTTTGTGAAGGATATTGTCAATTTTTTTTTTATTAGGAGAGATGGCTACAAAGTTGTAATAATACTTTCAATTCTGGAGAGGACTAAAAGATAGAATAAATCACATAGTATCAAACTTAGAAATGCATAAAATGTTTTTCAGGAAAAAATGTCCCACTCCTATGAAGAAAAAAAAAGTTACTAGTATATGGATTTTAGTATAGCTTAAGTTTCGACAATTCACTTTGTTAAGATTTGGCAATGCACTGCACAAATGGTAACATAAAATATGTAAGAAAAAGTGAAAAATCATATTTTTTTGCTTTGATATTTTAAATCTTTCATTTTATGCTATCTAAACTAGAATTTTATCCGTTAAAATTGAGTCATATGAAATGGAAAATAAAAATAATCATTGATAATTTTTTTTTTCAACTTCTTGTCATTTAAATCTTTTCAGTCTCTTCTATTTAAAAAGTATAAGTTTTGTAAATATATATATTCTACGCAATTTAAATTGCGATTTCCATATAAACTTAAATTTCATAGAGAAATATTGAACACCAAACAAAAATTATATGCAGGGACTTTTCACCCATAGTCTTTTTTTAATGTGTGTAGTTCTCAAGAAATTTTTTGTATACCGCTGCACTCTGAATAAAATGGTATTTTTCAAATTTCACTAATTTTTTTTTTATTTTTATCCTAAGATAAGCCATAATTGAACAAGTCAGTCTGAGTGAAATTAACATGATAGAAGTATGCTTTTAGTTACTCCGGATTTTTTATCTACATGCATTTTCCGATAAGAAAAAGTAATAAATGCATTAGCATAAGATTGTATACTTAGTTTAATAGCCCATTTTTTTTTTAATTGGAAACATTTCAGGCTCTTCACATTGAATTGAATTACGAATGAGCTAAAAATTCAACTTAACTGATCTTATTATCCATGAGATATAATTTTTTACGGTTCAATGATTCAGTCTCTTCTTAGAAAACAGTTTAGCTGAATGAGTAAAAAATAAAGCAATACATGAATAAGAAATAGCATATGCTTTGATTGATGATTGATATCAAACATGGATTTTCAAATTTTTGTTAAATTCTCAGATAGCAAGTCAGAAATTTTGTGAAAGTACAGTCCAATGTAGTAAATTTTTCACCTATAGTAAGGCCCAATACATTTATTCAAATGTAAGATAAACAGCCTCTATTACGGCACAATAATTCATAAAGATAAATATACTTTTTCGGTAAACACATGTACATCAGAAACCTGGAAAAATTAGTAACTGCATTTTTTGGATTATTGACTTAATGAGATAAGCATACATCCTTATTTAGTGATGTTATTTTGTTTTTTGTAAACTTTTTTTTTATAGAAGTGAAACAAAAATTTAGCACTTTGTAGCATGTTGCTTTGTTTTACATGTATTGGTTTGTTTAAGCCTGAAACTACATTCATGCAATTTTATTTTTGTCTCATCAGCTACAGTTAATGGCTTTTGGCATGTTCACTAAATGTAATTTCAATTAAAAAAATCATATGCATTACTACTTCCATGCGCAAAAAAAATATCTTGCGAGAATGAAAAGCTCCTGATCTCAAGTGGATGCTGTCAGTGATAATTATCTTTGACATATATTATTCTTTGTTGAATGTTTGAAAATTATACTAATAAAAGATGTTTACGCAATAAAGAGGTCAGCTGTTTATGCTATGTAACACCTGGTGTCACTGAATTCTTCTCTGAAACATTGTCAAAGATTTATGGAAATTAACATTTTTTTATAAGAATGTTAAAAAAAATTCTAACCTGTATGTACGGTAGTGATATTTTCGCATGTTTTCTTAGTACTCATTAATCTGCTGCAGTGACCATGCTGTTTGAAACTGGGAAAGAAAACCAAGATTACTCAAACAAACATTCCAGTATGCTGATAAATAATCTTTTTTTTTTTTTTTTTATTTAAAAAGAGAATACATGTTACTGTTATGTATAAACCATACTGCTGATTTGAGATGCATTGTTTATGAAAATATAAAAAAATCTGTGAATCATAGCATTCTTAAGAACGAAAAATAACATTCTCAATTTCTATAATAAAACAAGTTTACATTTTCTCATTTCAGGTGTAATTTTTTGGTTCTTATTGGTGTTCATATGAATTTCTTATGTCCATTTGAACTTTAAAAAATCCCCCAGAGATTTATATTGTTGAAAATGGGTTATGCAAAATAATGTTTTTGAACCAACCTTCAGTAGTCTGATATCAACAGCATGCTTTCTAAGATCTTATTAGATAAGGCTTGGCAGAGATCTGAAAAGTAAAAGGGTGCATTAGAGATCATTTTGAAATGGGTATTCCCCAAAAGTGATTTTACTTATACTTTTTTACGCAGGATAAAAAGTTATAGTCAATTGTTGAGTGAACGGGAAGCAGGAGAGAAAGAAAAACAAGGTGGGGGAGGGGGAAGAGGTATTTGAAAGCTGGAAAAAGATCAAAACCGAGGATAAAAGGGGCTTTACAAAATGAATTTATGAGAAATCATTTTACTGATAGCATCACTACAGGTTTCTCTCAGCCTTGTGCAAGTGGAATCATTTCCAAAACTTTTTAAAAAATTGAAAAAAGGATCTAAAAGTTTAATAAAACATGAAAGAGAGCACTGCTTTTTATATTAATTGTCATTTAAGAGTTCTCGCAGATCCTTTGTGTGTTGGTCGATTTTCCTTTCCTTTAAATTAAATGTGTTCTTGTAATTAATTTTGGCAGATTTACTTTTAGCTTTTCTGATCATTGCGGTTTCTTTATGTGCATAGTTTCTCAGAATTTTATTGGTAGAGAGATTTAGTGCATTCTAACCAGCAGTAAGGTGCCTGCATTGGATTTTTGTAACACATTTTTTCAACATTTGAGAGTTCAAAGGGAATCATCTACATCTACATGTATGTATGAAATCAACAAGGTTGTAAAATGTGCAAATAGTTGACACTTTGATGTCTTGGTTGTAAAGCTTGCTAGCGATCACAAACAAGATCCGAATAGCTTGCAGGGGATGCTATAGCACTCATTGATTCCAGATTCCAAGTTTGGCTTGGGCTATGTGGTGGCACTGTTTTATCGCTATCCAAGAGCTTGAGTAGTGTACAACAGTCTATGACTAGAGGTTTTGACAATACACTTTGTGGTCACCGGGATTGAGAATAAGAAGTCGCATTCATCTATTTCAGTTATGCGCACCAATTGCAGTCTTAAGTTAAAAGGCTTGTTGCCAAGAGAGATTGCTCGATCAGAAAGCAAATAAATATCCCATTCAAATTTTTCAGCGCTGTCATTTTTTTTTTCTGACGACACCTTAAAACTAAGGAATTCTGATTCGTCTAGAATTCTTGTAACGTATGCGTTTTGTTTCTGGAGAAAGTATAAGCTAAAAGTCACTGTTAGTGTAATAGTGTAGACTTCATTGTGAAATAAGAAGATAACAAAATCTCTCTCTCTCTCTCTCTCTCTCTCTCTCTCTCTCTCTCTCTCTCTCTATATATATATATATATATATATATATATATATATATATATATATATATATATATATCATATATATGTATGTGTGTGTATGTATGTATATATACACATATAGGATCAACCTTTTTTCCGTCACCTAACTGTAACTGGCTGTATTGTAACTGTAGGGAATGCTCAACTTGTCCAAAACATTTACTATGATTTAGATTTTTCTTGATAGGCCTGCATTAATAAGCTCAGACAATGTTGATCTCTCAAACTTTTTAGTGGATAAGTGCTATCTAATTGTAGAACATAACTTAGAAGACATTGTATATGCTGATAAATGAATTGTTGCATTTCAAAACCGTTATTTGTCATACGGTAAAATTGGCTCTAGCTTGCATCAAATGCAGCACTGCTATGTTTAAAAATCAATAATATTGGTTAACGCACCATTATCTATTTTTCATTTCCTCTTCGTAATGCAACCTGTTGCACATGTATAATCCTCTTTAATAACATCCTCTCTCTCTCTCTCTCTCTCTCTCTCTCTCTCTCTCTCTCTCTCTCTCTCTCTCTCTCTCTCTCTCTCTCTCTCTCTCTCTCTCTCTCTCTCTTCCCCTCCTCACCAACCCACCTTTTCCTTTCAGATGTTTATATAAAAATTCTAAAACGCGCAAGTTAATGAGAAATATACTGTCGCTGCTTACTATCATTAAGACAATAGGGATAATTTTCAAAATGTAATGTGGCACGCAACAATATCACCTGTAGTTTATTACTACGCCACAGATTTCGTAAGGGTTCTTGCTTCCTTATTGGTATTCTTAATTATCATTTAAAACATGTATTAACCAATTACCCATCACAATGGTCACATATGGTAACCATGACAAATAATGGAGAGCCCAGCTTCCACCTTCCCTGTCAAATCCAATCTAAGTCAGGTGTGGATCAATTTTGGGTTTGTAGTTTAAAACTTATCATAGCTTTTTGTGATTTCCATTATGGACAACATGGTGATCACTCATGCGACAACACTGACAAAATTGATTTATTCGGAACTAAAGTTATCCACCCTTACACCAGTGCACAGCAAGTTGGCTTGTATAATTATAATTCGTGTGCCCTGCAGACTGCAATGTATCGTTGGAACACCTGGTGTCGAAATTCACACTCTTATATGTGAACATCAACAGATTCATGTCACGATAAAATGATGCCATGTTTTATGATGTAACCTGTGAATAAACTTTTGGTCATTTATTGATGCAATCGAAATAATTGTCTAGAAAAGTGCAACTCCCCTATTCTTAGCACCTTTTGACGGAATCTCATGGTGGAAAATTAAACACAAGAGCGTTTTCATTCTTACCTTCTTTTTTTTTTTTTTACGGCTCAAAATTCAAATAGATTCCTTGTGGACTCTTAAAAGTTAAAATCAAATAGAATACTCTATTTCATTGCGAATCTTTCAGCTGCGCGATAGGTAATGCATTATAAACAATCTTGAGAGACTGCTTTAAAGGTCGAAAATGTTTGTTTGACATTCCGGTCTTCTAAGGATAGTACGGGGCTTCACCTTCTGTTGAATATCTGCTGTTCACAGAAGATGTAGGTAGATCTCTGCGGATAAGAAACAGGTAGCATTTTAGGTCATAAATGCATGCAGGTAGTCAAAGTGAACAAACTCGTTCTCCGTTATCCAGTTCGCACATCGTTTGAAATGGAGTATAAAATGAGGTGAACACGCGATGATTATTCAATTGTGACCGTCAAATTGCCATGGCAATGTAAAGTGTATCGCTTGTCTATTTAAAACTCATCATAAATTATTTCCAGGAGCCCATTATCTTCATTGCCACTCGCGATCCTCGTTCGTTTTCTATGGGTTTTGCTTTTTCAAATGCGTGTTGCCTATTTCACAATGTATTACGCATTTGATCGTTGGCACTTAGCGCTATAGGAGTTTAGGCATGTTTTCTAGACTAATTTCAGGGCCCCTATCACAGTAAAGGAAGCAGGGTTTGTCTATGTTGTAGGAGGGTTGCTGGTCTGCTAGTATCCGCTGTCTTTAAATCAATTCAATGATCAGATTGCAGTTGAGTCAGCGCTGATCATCTCACTGTCAAATGGCTGCTCCACGCTATGGGTCGATCTACTTACTGCGCCGACAGTGCCATTCGTTGGCGTCTTTCTGTACTCCATTGAAAAGTCATTCTTACTCAGCTCAGTCTCTGCATCAGTACGTAGGATTGAAGAGTTGTGAACACAAACTCATATGTTTCGTATCTCTGCATAGATTTATTTTTGGTGGAAACAACATGGATGCCACATGCATTGAGTTTTCCAGGCTTCCCAATGTCTCTGTGAATGTCGTCTTGTATAACAGTTTTAAAATGTTATTTCAAGGATATAGAGACTCGATCTAGCTTGTGAAGTAAAACATAATCTGGTAAAAAGTCTTTGGATGTTCAACTAATTTTTAAATAAAAAAGTAGAAGTTAGCAGAAAAGTTTTTTTGGGCATGAGCTCTTGACGGATTTGTTTGGCTTGATTTCCCAGATACCTTGATGTCGTTTTTTTTTTTTTTTTTTTAAATTAATTGAGAGGTATTCCAGGGATATATAAAGGTGTCCTGTGCGACTCACGGCCTACGGTGTCCAAATAAAGACGGACTATCTTAAACTTACAGACTGGCAGATCCTGTTTCGGGGCAAGACAAATTACAAGCAGTATTTTTTTTCTATCTAAGTCTGTGTTCATATTTTTGTTGTTGTTGTCATGACGTCAATCCTTGCCGTGTTATGTCTTCCTACCATGTTACTGGTACTGAGTTCTCAGCATCAATTAAGCTTATGGCTTTTCTTATCCTTTCTACTTTATCAAGTATCAATTTTCTAAAATGCTTTGATACGAGTATCCATAAAACTTTAGTCACCTTTCTCTTCCAACTCTTTGGTGAAATATAGTTTACTTAGCGCTTTCTATTGTTCTATAGGGCAATTCCAATCCTGCATTCAGAGCTGATTCCTTCTCATTGAGTAGGATGCTTTATTTATTTATTTATTAATTTCTTTTTATGATAAGATATCATCCTCGATTTCTTCAGTGTCCTATTATAAGTAGAAGTCCAAATAATTCACTTTGATCATTTGTCTGTACCATAAGGTTGCTCTCTTTGAACCTTTGCAAACCACTCGCATTTTTTCAAACTGACGATGCTGACCCCTGTATAAAGTTATGGTAGTTTTCTGTCTTCAATTCGATAGTTGCGTGTCTTTTTCGATTATCAAACGTATCACACGCTGTTTATCTTTGGTGCATTTCTCTGCCTCCGTCATGTTGCACTCAGTCTGAAATTAAACTGTGAAGAAGTAGAGCAGACTTGGGCTCTAGAAAGAGCCGTTTAGAAAAGACATTCCAGATCCTGTGATCTTGTTAAAGGCGAAATTTAGCGCTCAGCGTTTCACGATGCCTTCTGGTCGACCTCGCGATATCTTACGATTGCATACGTAGACATTTTCTTGTAGTGAACCCACCAGGGAAAAAAATAAATGATTGTGGTATATATCGATAATATAGAATTTGGTCATAATTATCACAGTTTGAAATCTAATCTAAAATATCGGGCCAAATTTTCCATATTGGCATTAGTAATATTATTATACTCGAATTCTAATCAATTGGAAAAAAAAGTCCAAACACCTTAAAAAATCATTATGAACATAGAAAGATTTATTTGCACTACAGCTATCGATAAAAAGAACCGCTACCACATAGCCAATGTAAAGGTTAAAGGTGAAAGGTGACATTGTTTAAACCCTCCCACTCCATTTAATATCAAACATATATAATCGTTGAAAACAGTCGTTTTACAGCCTTTTTATCTTTTTACTTCAATGTGCCACCTTTTTTATGCTGATCGTAATAATAATAATAATAATAATAATAATAATAATAATAATAATAATAATAATAATAATAATAATAACAATAGGAAACTGACTATAGAGAGGTTACTAGTAGCACTGAGAGGACATGTTGAGTATCTGTATTGAGTATTGTCGTTAAAGCAGTATCGTAAATCAATCAGTAGGACAAACTTAGAATACAACGACTTTCAAATTATTGGCTACAACTGCAAATTGAAACTAATCAAAACAGCAACATTATTTTAACACTTTTATTTCGAATCAAATCGGTACATAATTTGCAAATACTTGAACTTTTATCCACGTTTATATCTAGATCTATTCGCTGATGTGGCATCAACTTAATGAAGTAAAATACATGTTAAAAAGAAACAACAAATGAACCCAAAAAAAAAATGAAGTTAATATTAAAAAAAAACAAAACGAAACAACACAAAAAAGGACACGCGGGCGACTTATCATTTCGCAGTTTGCAATTAAGCGAACCACTCTAGCATCAATTTTTTTTTGCACCCGTTAGACCTAGATCTGACTGAAGTTAGCTGGGACTTGAAGTTGGAGAGTTTAAAACCAAGTGGACTGCCCACATGTGGGTTATTTGCGTTCACGCGTCTGCCACAAATACTTCAGACAGTCAACCATGGTTATTCAACTACGCAAAGTTTTGATCAGTGATGAGGTTGATCAAAAATGTGTGGAGATACTTCAAAAGAACGGGATAGAAGTAACTAAAAACACAAAGCTTTCCAAAGATGAACTATTACGAATCATACCGGTAAGCGTGGAGTGAGACTCTAGGGCCTAGATAAGATCTAAAATTAAAAGATTACAAGTCTGAAACCAGTAGATCTGCATCAGATTTAGTCACTCGTCTTGCATTTGGCCACTTTGTCAGCCCATCCAACATCTATCGTCTCTGTTTCCCCAAGACTGCGTTTAAATTTAAGTTGTCACATTATGACTCTCAAGATATTGCAGTTTCTTTCAAGATCTAGATCTAGATGTAGAATTTAGTTATATCTAGTCTATCCAAATCTAAAATTAGTAAAAACAGCCTGACATTGTAAGTATTATAATAATTATAAAATTCGAGTTTTGATATAAAATTCCCCCTGTTATATCTGACCACCAGATCTAGATCTAGATGTAGTCTATTGCACCAGTCATCGACCCAGATTTTCGTTGGATTTGATTTGGTTTTTCTGAAACTGGGGCTGACTCTATTTTGATCCGACATAATAGAGATTCGTGAGCTCAGGTCTTGGTTAAGACAAAAAGAAAAGGGTATTAACTATTATTGCAGAAATTGGCGCAACTCACCCTGAGCTTTAAAATTGTATTTTTCTTTAAAAGGAATTTGATATGCTGTACATGAATATGAAGGTTTTATTCGTCGCAAATAAATACTATTCAAGGTATAAGCATTTTTGTGTTGCTCTAAAATTCCATTCAACTACAAGTTTCGACTTCGTCAGGAAACATTAAATTGTGAAGCCCGACGTGAAGTGGGCCGATATTTGCAATTGTGCCTAAAAAAGTTCTTTTCGTTTGGATTTTTTTTCTATAAATAAACATCACTCACCCCCATCCCAATAAATAATACCTTTGTAGACTAGCAAAATTAATATAGCCACACGATATGGAGCAAATGGTACAATGATCACTGTTGATCATAATTTCTCTAGTACTATAAACTATTGTCTAAACTTATAATAAAGGAATAAATCTCAAAGTCTTTTTACTTTTTTAAAGTAAGAAATATTTGTTAAGTGTTTCTATGATAGATCACTGTTAACTAAAATCCTTTTAAGAGTTAGTTCTTGAATCAATAAGCGAATAGCTGTGAAACCGTTGAGCATAAAAGGATGTAAACCAAATTTTAGGCGACAGAGAATAAATTATAAAAAAAGGTTAATTCCGAAAAGTTTGTAATCTGAACCTTAAATCGATATAACTAAAGAACTATGAACTCATCACTATTGCTGTTTGGTATGTGTATCATTCAACATGTCAAAGCTCTGGCGAAATTTTGTCTTAAATATTGTTCCAAAAACCTTATTGGGGGTCATGTAAAACTGTGTCTTTCCTGTAGTGTAACTTAGTATGGCTGCTACCAAATTCCTTGGCATCTAAACTGCTCTGTATTTTTTTTCAAGCTACAAAAATATAACTTCCATTATATTTCCATCATTGAATAAATATTATGATTCTTTCGTAACCTTTTGGTTAATAATGATTCTGCCGATGGAATTAAAAATTTATGCATGTTTAACCATTAAAAATGATGCATCCAAACAGTCCAGCTGAAATTTAGGAATCCCTGTTCCACCTGGTAGTGAACTTTATGACCTGATAAGTTACAGGGAGTGGTTCACAGGTGACTGGTGAATTAAAGGGCCACTGCTTAACAAGAAGTGGGATACAAATTACAATCTGCACTTCAGTCTGGTACTAATGAACATTTATCCTGATAAAAAATTAACTTGTTTACTCTCTTTTACTTAGTTTCATCTGAACTCATTCTCAAACACATAGGTACACCTACATCTCTTACTAGATCTAGTCTATATTTTTTTAATTTTCAACAGGAGTGGGATTTTCTGCACTGATCATAGATTGTCGCACAGACTGGTCCCCATATAAATTTTAAGCGCATTGCAAAGGATAGTTTATTGTCTTGCATCCATACGAAATCAAAACTCTCATGTTATACATCCTGGGCTGTTCAGTGTCACAGCAAGAAAACTCTGGGGTTTCACCTAAATAATGGTTTTGGACATGCTTGTAAAAAGAACAAAAACAAAAAGATGATCTTTTGTCTCAGCCTCATGTGCCCAGAAGCAAATTGATCCCTCCTTTGCTCATATGACATTCAAATATTGCTATGTGGGAATTTGTAGTCGCTTTTCAGAGCTTCCAAAGGTTGAAAAATTGAATAAAAACTATATTCTATGAATAGAGTTATAGATTTTTGGCTTTTTTTCAATTTATGATAGAGGAATTTCTCTTCTTTTAAATGATTTAATTTTTTTGTGACCAATTTAAAATGCTTGATGACAGGACTGCTTGTATAACTGTCACTGTATCTTTAAAACTGACGACAAAACGGTCTCATAAGATATTATTTAAATTTTCTGGGCAGATCTTCATGGTCCAATCATACTTGATTTTTATTCTTTAAAAACATGATGCATAGAATGAGCCAATTTTTTTTTTGTTTTTTGTTTTTAAGTACTTGATTTTTGTTTTACCATATCTCTGCATACAGTAATCCTACGTGCATGTCATATCTTGGACCATGCCAGTTTATAAATATTGACATAGTCTAGAAAAATCTTGAGATACACGCATTTATATGTGTATATATTTTTTCATATATATATATATCTCTCTCTCTCCATTGGTTTAGGAGTATGATGGCTTGATTGTTAGATCTGCCACAAAAGTTACATCAGATGTGATAGAAGCAGGTAAAAATCTCAAGATTATAGGACGTGCTGGCACAGGTGTTGACAACATAGATGCAGAAGCTGCTACAAAAAATGGAGTTATTGTCATGAAGTAAGAACTTGAGGCAGTTTAATTTCTCTCAGGGCTAATGCACAGTTATTTTGAATTTTTTGGAAGCAAGCCAAAAATTTAAATGTTATTGAAAACTGGAAGTTGAAGGCTGAACCTGTTTCTTCAGATTTAGATGTCTAAAAATATAATGTAACATTAGAAATATGCTTTTTTATTCAGGAAAACTTATCCATAAAAAGAGGAGAAATCAAGAATAATATTGTTTCCAATTTTAAAAAAACTATATCATATTATATTATATTTACTAAAATTGATTCTTACTGCTTTTCAGTACACCTGGTGGTAATACTCTGAGTGCAGCAGAGCACACATGTACACTGATCATTGCTCTTACAAGGTAGGTTATTAAATATGTTTGAAATATTGCTAGTTTTAAGGATCATTCAAGCTCCAGAAAATTCTTTAAATAAAAGAAAAGTCTGTGGAGCTGATGCTTTATATATTATTATGTGGATTACTCCTTACCGTTAATAGCTCAACCATTAGGAAATAATTATGGTTGATTTTATTATAAAAGTAATGTAAAAAAACAAAGACTAATGTTTTTATAAAATTTGCATTCTTTGTACTTCTATGAATACATTTATATAAGTTTCAACTTTTTCTGCATTTAGTAAAAATAAAAGGAGAAAATATGCTGTTTTTAGTCTTTAAAAAAAAACAATAAAAAAGTATGGAGACATTGGACTTCTAAGACTAAAGCTCAATGCATAAACTTTGTAATCTTTTTAAGTTAACCAATTTTCAGAAATTTAGCAAATGGTTTGTCCCTTTTGTTTTAAACAATGTGAATGAGTGTGATACTACTGTTCCACCAAGATTTTTTTTTTGTATTCCTTAGTTCAATTTTTATTTTTTTTTTTTAAATGAAATATATTTATATAACTTTAGATGTGCCTTTGTATAATTTTAGATCTTCAGGCTTGCAAATATGCATAGATGCAGGCTTTTTTACAGCTGCCGCATGTAAGTAAATTAAAGATCTAATATTTGGTCATTTGACTGTTTTGTCAAATACATTCATACATGGCCATATCTTTTGCCTTGAAAAGAATATGAAAAAGTGAACAGTGTATTTCTATATTATGTTTTAAAATTTCAGGAATCTTGGTGCTGCATCGATGTCTATGAAGGAGGGCAAGTGGGACCGCAAAAAATTTATGGGCTCAGAACTTTATGGAAAAACATTGGCTATCATTGGGTTAGGAAGGATAGGCAAAGAAGTGGCTCTCAGAATGCAGGCTTTTGGAATGAAGGTATGTATAACACTGACTTTAAAGGCAGACTGATATCATTTGTAATTGCTACTACTAAATAAAGATTTTTGGGAGTTAGAAAATGGGGTGAAAATGAATGATAATATAAGATAAGATTCAGCAGGTTTGAAATGTGAAAGAGTGTATTTTTAGCTATTAGATCTACACATTTAATCATGATCTAGTTTGTTGTCTGGTCTATAAGTTTATGTATTAAACAGCCACTGTATCAAATTTTATTCCAAAAAAAAAAAATAACAAATTGAAGTGTCTTCTCTCTCTCTCTCTCTCTCTCTCTCTCTCTCTCTCTCTCTCTCTCTCTCTCTCTCTCTCACTCTCTCTATCTCTCTCTCTCTCTCTCTCTCTCTCTCTCTCTCTCTCTCTCTCTCTCTCTCTCTCTCTCTCTCTCTCTCTCTCTCTCTCTCTCTCTCTCTCTCTCTCTCTCTCTCTCTCTCTCTCTCTCTCTCTCTCTCTCTCTGTCTCTCTCTCTCTCTCTCTCTCTCTCTCTCTCTCTCTCTCTCTCTCTCTCTCTCTCTCTCTCTCTCTCTCTCTCTCTCTCTCTCTCTCTCCCTCTCTCTCTCTCTCTCTCTCTCTCTCTCTCTATCTCTCTCTCTCTCTCTCTCTCTCTCTCTCTCTCTCTCTCTCTCTCTCTCTCTCTCTCTCTCTCTCTCTCTCTCTCTCTCTCTCTCTCTCTCTCTCTCTCTCTCTCTCTCTCTCTCTCTCTCTCTCTCTCTCTCTCTCTCTCTCTCTCTCTCTCTCTCTCTCTCTCTCTCTCTCTCTCTCTCTCTCTCTCTCTCTCTCTCTCTCTCTCTCTCTCTCTCTCTCTCTCTCTCTCTCTCTCTCTCTCTCTCTCTCTCTCTCTCTCTCTCTCTCTCTCTCTCTCTCTCTCTCTCTCTCTCTCTCTCTCTCTCTCTCTCTCTCTCTCTCTCTCTCTCTCTCTCTCTCTCTCTCTCTCTCTCTCTCTCTCTCTCTCTCTCTCTCTCTCTCTCTCTCTCTCTCTCTCTCTCTCTCTCTCTCTCTCTCTCTCTCTCTCTCTCTCTCTCTCTCTCTCTCTCTCTCTCTCTCTCTCTCTCTCTCTCTCTCTCTCTCTCTCTCTCTCTCTCTCTCTCTCTCTCTCTCTCTCTCTTTTCCTTATTCTTTCATACAGTTTTGTATTCACACTACACTAAAATGCTTATAGATTTACTATAGCACTTTTTCAAACGACTTTTTATGTAAGTCTTTTATAAGTTTGGGCATGTTTTTTGTAAATTTTATAGACAATTGGTTTTGACCCACTTGTAAAACCTGAGGAGTGTGCTGCATGGGACACAGAGTGGTTGTCATTGGATGACATTTGGCCTCAGGCTGACTATATTACTGTCCATACTCCACTCATACCTCAGACCAAACGTAAGAGAATTTTTTTTGGTATTTTTTTTGTATCCTCAAGATAATAGCAAAATATTTGTATCATGCTATGATTTGCACACAGGCTAACATAGATGCAACCTTTGAAACAAGAGCTTATCTATTTGATGAGACCATTATTGCTCATCCTTATTAATTTTTTTGTTTGATAAGCAATTAGAAAGAAGAAGCAAAACATTTTGTTTGAGGGAATTTTTGATCTTGAAAACTTTTACCTTCTTTTATCATCAAGATCTTTTGAATGATACAACATTTGCAAAATGCAAAAAAGGAGTGCGTGTGGTAAACTGTGCCCGTGGTGGTATCATAGAGGAGGCTGCACTGCTGAGAGCTCTCGAGTCTGGTCAGTGTGCTGGGGCCGGACTTGATGTGTTTGTTGAGGTATGCATGCAATAAAGTGTATGAGGGGAGGTAATATTAACATTTCTTGATAATTTAATCACTACAGTACAAACTTGTCAACTTAATTATTATGGAAAGGCCCAAACCTGATAAATTTTTTTCTGATTCATGCAGAATATTTTGAAGAAGAATTTGTATTTATTGAAGAAAAGCTAAATCTTGGGAATGGAAATCAGAATCAGAAAAAGAAACAGACTTTTTTCTATTATCATATCTCCTCATTTTACAGTTGTTTATCATTTGGACTTTAATTATTTTGCAATATAGCTATACATTTATGTATTTATCATGACCAGGGCATTTGAGTTTGAAATTGTAAGTTATGGTTTCTAGAATGAACAATCCCTTGTTTAAATTTGCTGCTCAATATAGTGTCTCATTTCAAGCTTCACATGACATATGTATTTTATTTCAGGAGCCACCCAAAGACTACACATTAGCTAAGCACCCCAATGTTGTGGCTACTCCTCACTTAGGCGCCAGCACTGTAGAAGCACAAACAAGGGTAGCTGAGGATATTGCACAGCAGTTTGTTGATCTCGTTCAAGGAAAATCACTATTTGGTGCTGTAAGAATCAATTGTTATGTTTTTGATTGCAATTTCAGACCATAAGCTCTTTTTGTTAACTATACATATAACCCATTTCAAAATGCTCATTTCATGCTGAATATAGAAACACCTATTATGCAATTTGCTTCGGTCAAAACTCAAATGAAAAAAAAAATAATTGGACTTTAATCTCATCTTAACTCCAAAATTTGAATTATCATTTTACATTTGATTATATACATTTTATCAATAGAGGAATTAATATCTTAGGTCCATTTTCTTTGTGGTACATGTTAAAACCTTTCTTTAAAGAATTTTTAAATTAGTTATGAGAATTAGATTAAAATAGTTCTCAAAATATCATGTAAAATTACCCACTTTGAATATCTCTAAACTTTATATTTGTCCTGATTTTTATGAAAAGATTTATCTCTTATTCAATCTCTGAGTGCCCGGTAGTTACAGTATATTTCAACTCTCCCATTTCTCTATTCCAAATAAACTCACTCATTCTCAAATACCCCTTAGGACAAATAATTTATCATACAGCTCTGCAATCAGAAATCATTTTAACATGGGCTGATTGATTGAGAATTTGTACAAGCCCATCTACCTTAAGTGGCTATCTCATTGAGATTTTAAATCTGTGGCAAATTAATATCTAACAAAATGGCAAATTAATATCTAACAAAATTCCAACAAAATGAAGTACTATAAGTAAATGCCTATGATCTATGCTCATTTGATTCCCTTTAAGTTAGGACTAGAACAATACTGTCAATTTGCCCTGTTATTTGATTTAGAGTATTTAATCAATTGAAATTTTATTTGAATTTCTAAGAAAATGAAAATGGGGTGGTGGTTGAGGGAATTTAAAGAAATTTCTTTAAACATGACTTCCATTTCTGCCATGATAGCAGGGACAAAGACTGCTTTTCTATGATTTTGATGTCTCTTACCTTTTTTAAAGGACATTCTCTTGTGCAGAATTTGAAACATTGTGGAAAACAAAACCCTATTGCAAGGAAGAAGAAAGTATCAGATTGTATTTGTTCGGACTTCACTATTTTTTCTCTACCTAGATCAATGCTCATGCTCTTACAAATGCGCTCAGCCCAGACACACAACCATGGGTGCATCTTGGAGAAAAGCTGGGCATGCTTGGAAGCTTACTGACTAAAACTCTTTCACTTTGCAATGTGGAAGTTATGTTGTATGGTAAGATGCTATTTATTAATACTTTATTTAAACAATAATTTTTTTAATTTATGATACACTCATATTTTGAAAGAAATATTACTTTCAGACCTAGTACACCACACTTCTAAACAAACACATTGTAACAGCCCCAAAATCATAACTGATTCTTCAAGATTTGTAGTTGAGAGAAAGTCATAATGCTGAATTTTCTGTTTTCATTTATCATTTAAATATGGTTTGGACAATTTCTGTGTGAGAATCCTATCAGTTGAATGATTTTATACATTTTATGAAAGATATTAATAAAATATAAATATATCTGGTTCAGACTTAAAACCGAAATCCAATAACTGCTTAGATTTTAATCTTTTAAATTGATGCCTGTATGACCACTACTTTTCATTTTTTGTTTTACTTTGACTAGGGATGAAATATTGCCTTTGTTGGGATTTAATCATCTTTTTTTTTAGTAATTTGAATCCTCTTAAGTCAAAGGTATTTTTTACAATCATTCTCAAACAATTTTAACTATTTAGATTCCACTTGAAACTTTTATGAAACGATGTTGTTCACTTGTCGCATTCACTTTAATAAACCGAAATCCAATAACTGCTTAGATTTTAATCTTTTAAATTGATGCCTGTATGACCACTACTTTTCATTTTTTGTTTTACTTTGACTAGGGATGAAATATTGCCTTTGTTGGGATTTAATCATCTTTTTTTTTGTAATTTGAATCCTCTTAAGTCAAAGGTATTTTTTACAATCATTCTCAAACAATTTTAACTATTTAGATTCCACTTGAAACTTTTATGAAACGATGTTGTTCACTTGTCGCATTCACTTTAATAAACCTTTTCTGTTGTAAAATTTGAAGCTTGCTTTTGCTAAATGTTCTGAATACACAAAAAACGGCAACAGGTATTGAAGTTAAAGGGGTTTCATAAAATAAACACCTGTTCCCCCTTACTGCATTACAATTTATTGATAGCTCTAAACAGAAGCATTTTTTTTTTGAAAAATCACAAATCATAAAGTTATATAACATGTTTTAAGAAATTCATGCATACTTATTCAACCCGGGTTTCCAACAGCACTTCCCAAGAAGTAATAACATGTTGGACAACCAGTTGTGCAAGTCAGCAATTACACCTTTCTCATTGATTGAGAAATCTGTCCATTTTATGAATTTTGAGCATTTTTCAAAGTGCTCATTATCCTGTTAATATTTTTGATACACTATTTGAATAGAATTTTTAAATAAAAAAAGCCAAAAGGGTGAACAAATGCATTTTTTATACTTATGTCTATGCATTGATGTTTGTTCTCCAGGCCCAACACTACAAAATGCTGGTGCCTTTATGACTGCTAGTGTAATGGTAGGCTATTTACGGACCACCAGGGTTGACAATGGAGACTTGCTTCCTCATGCGCCTAACATGATCAATTCTCCTGTTCTCAGCAAGCATGCTGGCATTAACGTAAGTCAATTGCAGATAAATATATTGTGAGTTGTAGTATAGGCCTTTTTTTTTTAACTCTTGAGCTTTTGTGACTGTGGTTGACGTCAGTCTTTATCTCTTCAATCATCAAACATTTTTGTAGCTTCTGAGATGAGTTTCAAGCAAGGTGATCAACCAGTCTTGCTGTGCTTGTTAGTATGCTATTGTGACAGAGCATGCATTGTTATATACATTGTTTACTGATGTGAATATATAGTTTTAGATACGAAAAGAAATTAAATTTAAGAAGTGTGTTAAATTAAAAAATATATACTTTCCTTTTACACAATTTGTCTTTAGTTAGATTTATTGTGGCTTCTAGTTGAATCTTAAGTCACCAAGTGCATGCATAAACAATAATTGACAGCTTGATATTTAGGTTTTCTACCACTTCAAAATGCACTTGACTAAGATTTGTGGAGAGAGAACAAAAAATACATATTAACATAGATTCACTACACTCTATTCACAAATAATGCAAATTTTGTTTGTACTTTGATTCTATCAGATAGAAGATAATAAATATCGCGACACATTTAATGCCATAGTCTACCTAATTTATAGCGCCACTGCAGAGAACAGAATTTAAGGCATACAATTGTACTCAAAGAAGTTCAGAAGATAAGATTTAAAAAGAAATGTTATTTTGACATCTCATAGCATAGTAAAGGCCTTAGGGCACTACATGTTTTCATGGTAGAAATAAAGTACAGCCATTGATTCTAAGGTGGCAACATTGATGGAGGATTTTTGCATGTTTTTGGATGATGAGTTTGGCAAGATGCACACAATGAAATATTATTTTTAGTTATAATTTAATTGCATCATACTATATCACCTTTTTCATATCTCATTCTGTGTGTGTGTCTATGTCTCTGTCTGTCTGTCTGTCTGTCTCTGTCTCTGTCTCTCTCTTTCTCTCTTTCTCTCTTTCTCTCTCTCTCTCTCTCTTTTCTGTTTTCACAAATATTGCCTCCACCAAAAATGAAACTTAGCAGCAAAAAAAAATTAATTCAGGAAGCTTCGATCCAAAATGCAACAATGTTTAAGATGAAATTGCTTAAAAAAAATAGAAAGGGATTTTTCTTTCCTAATCTGATGTATATGGGTATACAATGTTTGTCTATCTCTTTCAATTGAATCTAATTTATTCTTTGTAAAACTGCTCATGATTGGATAGCAAAACTCATTTTTTTTTGTAATTTAATGTCAAAATCTTTCTGAGGCTATTCCTTTTCAAAGGCAACAGTTATCTTGATTTCTTTATCAAATAGCTTAATTTTTTCCCTGCAGCTCTCTTTCATTTCTGTGCTTTTTGAATTTTTTTTTTCAATTGGCCATATTATTGATGAGGAATAAAGGCTTCTTAAGATCCAAAGAAATGAAAATTACTCATACAACACATCAAAATTGAGCAAAATACATTTTATCAAAGTAACCAAAATCAGATGGTTTTAGAAATCATCCAAGTTGGAGGACTGGAGAAAAAAAATTTCCAAGAAATGGTATCCTGTGTTTCAACCTAATGTGTGGGTTTTAGATACTTTCATCAAAGTGTCTCATATTAGAATAATGTGCTTTTGAACAGAAGGAACTCACGCTGTGGACATGAGGACTAATTTCTTATTTGTTTCATATCCAAAGTACTTCTCATATTTTTGTCCAAAACATATGTCTAAATACTTCTGATTTTTTTTTTAAAATGAAATTCTTCAGTTTTGTGCGATCTATTATTTTATAAAATATGTGATGCATACATTTCCTAGTTGTAAAAATGCTTGATCAGTGTACTTACTCAATGAAATTAACAAAATGGTTTTGGATTTTCAATGAATAGACAGGAATGAATTTCTGACAAATATGACATGGCTGCAAAACGACTGAAACAAAATGTTACAGGAGTCAGACGTTAGATCTGTTTATAGCTGTTATGTGTTGGTTAGATCAACATTGCATTTTTATGTTTTTAATGTTAAAAGTATCACAATAACTTAATCTGGCATATCAAACTCAAGGGAAAACATTTTTTTTCACCACAAAAATACCATTGCAATCTTTCGGCATTCTTTGAGTGCTGCTCGAAAAAAAAAAGTCCTTGATTTCAGTGCTAGTTTAAAAAAAAAAAGATTTGAAAATCAGGCCAACAACACCACTGATGCTTTAATTTCAATGGATGCATAATGAAAATGAACCCAGTGTAAAACCAAAGGTCATTTTTATTTTAGATGTTTACATACTCTTCTCAAAATAATGGAAGACATGCAATCAACTAAACTATTGAATTCTACAGAGTTCATGGGAGAAAGTATTGAAAGATTATTCTCAAACATTAAGCCAAGCATTATAGATTTTTAAAAGTAAACACTCATGTTTTGTGCATTCAAGATTTATGATGTTGGAAAGGAAGGTCTAACATTTATTTTGTAGGAGGCTTAAATATTGTTTTCTTGATTTAAAAAAAAAATGAAAAAAAAAATTTATGGATAAAGGAAATGAAAGATCTTATATTTTGAAATGAAAAAAAGGATGAGACCTGTTCAAAATTAGCACATTTATGGCTAAAAATTGTCTCTCTTATATTCTCTTGAACTTGAATTTCTCTGCATGACTAAGCTGATGTTTCAGCTATGTGTGCCCATGTTCAAGTAGTTTTTTTTCCCCGTTAAATGCTTGATCAATGTTGTAGTGTATGTCCTCCTTTTAGCCAAACTCGAATGGACTGGATCAAGGGGAAAGAGCAGTAGCGACAAGCCAGTTTAATCTTGTGAATGCTCCTGTTCTGGCAAATGAAATGGGCATTGTAGTGAGTGCTTATTCCCCAACTTAATCCTGATGAGCAATACTTAGTCTTAGGGTTTGACCTTTTTGTTTATGCATTTCTTATTTTTTTACTTTTGCCTGTTTTTTTTTGCTTTTGTAGCAACTAATATTATGAAAAAAAATAAAACAACTATTATGTATATAATTTTTTTCATCAATCAATTGCAGATGTGGCCTCACACTGTTAATCTATGGTCATTGAGGGAGGGAGTGGTATTATCTGTCAGTTAATAGAACAATTTTTATTGACATTTCATAGTGGAAGTCTTGTTTATTCATAAAAAGGAAAACATGATATTAAAATCAAGGGCGATTATTTTTGTTATCAAGTCCGGAAAGATAATAATTTTGCTTTGAATTCTGGAAGTAAAATGGCATCTGTTCTTTTCCCCCCTATTTACAGGTTCATTTCAAAATTAAAACCTTATATGAAACTATTAGAAAATAATAGAAAACACTACTGTTTGAGTGTCCAAATTTAATTGCATTGCTGAAACATAATTTTCCAAACCTTTGCTTTGGCATTGCCTTTTGTCCACCCTGCAAAGAACATGGTCATGTTCAAAACAAAGCTGCTTTGTAATTTTTCACTTTTAACCATTGATTGCCAAGCTTTGTAATTTTTTACATTTTTCATTAATTTCTCTCATGTTTTCTTTTCTTTCTTCCTTGGCAGCTTTTTCTGTCTCTCCTTGCAGCGTGCATGCTTTTTGAACCATTGTGAATAATTTGTTATATGAGCACCACCTGTCAAAATTACATGTCATGATATACTTGTCATTGCCTGTATGTAACAGGATATTTTTTAAGCTAATATTAAATATTGATTCAATGAATTGAAAGGTGTTGTTACTCACTAGTTTTTTTTTTAATCTAATGATTTATTAACATTTTTTTGTCTATTAATGTTTCATATACCTCATACTTCTGGGGCTAATATTTCTGTTATATTAAATGTTTTCAATACATGTTTTATCATTACTTAAAAGCTAACATGATTTTAGAGATTATCTCTGTGTTTGTATTTAGAGATTATCTCTGTGTTTGTATTCTCTTTCTTACAAAAATTTTTGGATTTTATCTTTTTTAATTTTCTGGGTGAAGGAATTTTCATGATTTACCACTTTGCAACAAACATTTTTAACTCTTTGAACACATAGGTAGAGTTCATACATGTTACTCAAGTAATGTTTCTTAATTTGAAGTGAGATCAAATATTTGTTTTTATACCTAGCAAGGTCAAAACTATTTAGCATTGTTTATATTGTTAATAATATTTTGCTCTTGTTTAGAGGGCTTTGCAAATCATTTTTAATCTCATAATTCGTTGTGACGCTTTACAAAATATTGATTCAAAACTACTTTAAGTGATCGTTAAAAAAAGATGCTCTTCACCTGTAGTTTAAGTGATCGTTAAAAAAAAGACACTCTTCAACTTTTTATTATTGATACATGTTCAGTGGTCTTTAAACTGGTTATTATATATCTTTTCATACCATCTGTCAGTACACTGTTCCTTTTATATTGATTAATTTTTTTGTTATCAAAAATATCTGTAAATAGTTTTATTTTACATTAACTGTAACTGAATTTTTATTTTTTTTTTTTTTCGTTCTGTGATTTATCTTCTGTAATAGGGCATGAAGAAATTTCTTATTTCCCAAAATCTGAAGTAGCTTGGTCTTATTTCCTCAACAGACAACAGCCACTTATAAGGGTGAGGCAGAAGACAATATTCCATCTGTGACAGTTGCACTCCAAGGTGCTGGCGGTGAAATCTTTCAGCTGCGTGGAACGGTGGCTGGCAAGAACACCCTTTTGCTCTCTCTCCAGGGAAACTGTTTTAGCATTCCTGCTAGTTTGGGTGGAAACACATTGGTCTATCGAACTATAGGATCAGCTCCCATTTCAGATATCTTGGGTATGTGTATATGTGAGATAGTTCAGAATTATTTTATTGACAAAATTATTGTTCTAAAAAAATTCCTAAATGACAATGTTGTTAACATTTTTTCTTTTAATTAGATTTGATTCTAATTATTATATCGAAAATATTATTAAAATCAAAGAGGAAGAAAAAGGGTGGAGGGAGGAAGGGGAGGGAAAAAAAAAGCCAAATCAAGCCCTTTGTTAATTGCATTATGGGTCTTTTATTTAAAAAAATGTAGTCTTTAAAATCAAACTTGAATATTACAAAAGACATTATTAGAATACACTGAAGATTTTGCTTTTTGTAATATTTTTGAACTCGATGTAAAAGAAGAAATGTCACTTCTGGTATCCAAGAGGCTATGATCCCACTTTCTTCTGAAAATTCTGCCCTGCTGCAGGTCCAGGCATCACAGGGATAGAGTGGTCAAATTTTTCTATAGGTTAACTAGCTAGTTAGATGATGGAGTTGGATAATGTACATAAGGGGAAAGACTGGGATGGGATATTAATGTGTGTCTGAGTAGAATTGCTAGATCTAGATCTAGACTTCACTTCAGTTTAGTGGACATTAATCATTTAAGTAGAGACAAAGTGGTTACCCTTTCCTTGAAAAAGCACCATTAATCCTAATCTCAAAGACGAAAAGAGCTTAGATGTAAATTACAGAACTGAGACATAAGATTGCGAGACAGGAAAATCCCGCACAAAATCTATGTCTTCTGAGCCCGCCACGTCTGTGTGGCCTATAGCATATGCTGAATCAAGCTATGCACTTACTTGGGCAAGGCTAAAAATATAAAATTATTGCCCAACACAGTATGCTCTCTCTCCCAACCTTGATAATTTATTGTTCTTCCATAATTAGGAAAAGTGGGAAATATGGAAATTAAATGGCTTAATTTATTGAGAAATGTAATTATTTTACAATACTCTTTAAAGAGCTCTCTTAAGTAAAGTAGAAAATACAAAAGATGGAATTATTCAGCCGTGTATGTGATTTGCTGTATATCCAATTTCCAGGAAACCTTTTAAAAAAAAAAAAAACTTCAATGAAAATGCTGACTAAAAAAAGTATTTCAATATTCTATAACCTTGATTGATAAGATCATAGATATAGTATTTACGTTTGAAGTCAGCTGTGCTACAACTGTTGCAGCTTTCTATGTTTCTGTTCTGCTTTCTGCTTTGAAATATTATTTCTCAGTCTTTGTGAGTTCGTAATGTATTCTTATTGTAAGAAAAACAAACGTGTGGCGTTCTGTTCTCAGCAGTGTGTCTTGGGTGATAAATGATAATTTGATAGAGCATGGCTAATGTCATTTGAGTTGCTCCTCTTCCCTTTCAGGAATGATAAGTCTAGTTGTTTCTTAAAGGGAACAAAGCTTTATCAGATGAATACAGTCGAGTCCGGTTATTTCGAAGTCATTGGGATAAAAAAAAGGACTTCGAATTAAGACAAAAGAGTAAAAAAAATGTGGGTGACAGATTAGTAATGTACTCGGGTCCCTGGGCCTAACTCCTTTCTCTTTCCTTCTCCTACTCCTAGTCTTACTGCAGACTCTTGCCTGTAACATAAGTGGTCGGAACATATACACATTCACACACCAGAATTGCTTGCCACCCGAGCATAGCACAACTTTCTTTGTTTTACAAGCTAAGAAAACTGCTTTTAGAATAAAAAAAAAAAAACCCTGTCAAGGTGGCTTTGAATTAACCGGATCCTTCTTTCCAACTTCGAACTAACCAATATTTTTAAATAAAGCTTAAAGAGAGAAATATTTGGTAAAATTAATGGACTTCAAAATATCCAAAAATTCGAACTATCCGGATTTGAATTATTTGGACTGTACTTTGAGTACAAGAGACTTTTTGATAGCCACTTCTTGCTTTGCAATATTTTGTGAAAACTTTTTTAGTGGGGTATAACCTTAGGTGTTTTATCCTTTTTTTTTTTTGAGATTCAATTTTCCTTTTCAGCTTATTAAATTTTTCAGGTCCATTCTGAATGGGGATTGACTGTGTTTCAAAAGGATCCAACTCATTGCACTGGTCATTGCTTTGAAAGTTTTATTTCTTCTGCCAGTCTCTTCTTTTGATAATGTTCTCTTTGCTGCAATCATTAGCAATGTGTTAGGGATGTAAAAAAAAAAAGGGTCAGAATGGCTTCGCCAGGTCAGATTCAATTTTTAAAAAATTTCATATCAATTGTAAATACTGAAAATAGAGAGAACATAGAACATTAGAGTGAGCCATTAAATGTGCATGACAATAATTTTGCAATCGCCTACACTTGTGTCATCTCAAGAAAATCTAAAAAAAAACCTAAAAAACCAAGCTACATGATTGTACAGGCCATTTTTGACTGTTTACCTACTTTATTGTTTTATGGGTTTGGACTGAATTACCAGTAATTTTCTTTATTGTGAAGAGCATTCAAATATTTAGCCAGTATGAGTGAGACGATATATCAGCAAAAATGGCATTTATATAGGTTTTTTTGAGCAGATATATTGGCTAAAAGTAGGTAAAGAATTAAAGATAATAACAGAGCACCACTGATTAGTCTTTTAACATTTTCTGACTTTGTCTGTGGTTACATGTACACATGCAGCAATATCAAAATCTTATTCTGTCCTCTCAAGATGGATAAAAGATTCAGAATAGGGTTTATTCAAATCTTGACATGTCACACATTTTCAAAAATTAGTTAATGAGGGACATTTAAAACATTATGGGTAAATATCATGCAAGTGACACTAAGTCCTTGTGTTAACAGAACTTTTCAATGGAAAATCAAGCACTTTCTTCTAGCAGATTCCAGTGAAAAGAAAAAACAACAATAGTGAGTTGTATAAGCAGTGTAATTAGGGCACTCCCTCTACGAGGGTCTGACTTAGTTCAGCTATTATTTACATGCATCATATGTGCACAGCCTTGTTGTTAGTGCATGGCATCAACAGACAGAAGTTAAAGATGTTAACTGTCAAAGAAGGAATAAAAACAATAGTAGTTTTGTCTCACAATAAATATTGGAGTAAAGAAATTTCACAAGCAATGTTGAAAAGACATCTGGATATGTACCAGTGAGCATTGACAAGTAAACCTTGGTACAGCTAAGGCTGCACTAATAAGGCAGATGTATTGACAATGTGCATGTAACAACTGAGATCATATTCAGTTTTAACATATACAAACCAAATTCAACAGTTGACTCTTTGACACCAGTGAATGTGTCAGGATTTCTTAAAATATATTGAAGACAAAATTACTGTAGGAGTTAAAACTCTTTATTCAACATTTAACATAATTATAAATCTATAGATATTTTTTTTCTTTTTGAATTTTCTTTGGGTAACTACCATTATATTGTAAAAATACAGTCATGCCTATTTACTGTTACATATATTTAGAATTTCTAAGATTATTTAAGCTATCTAGTCTCAGTGCCAATATGTGCAACAATCAATATAATTATCTTAAAGAAAACAGGATTATGAATAATTAATCCCGGTTTCAAAGATGAACTTTCACACAGCAGAATCTCAAAAACCTTTGAAAAAAAAACCAACCTGATAGTAGATCTTGAAATTCTGACAATCTGGATACTGGAGAATTTTCTGATTCAGCTTGCAAACTGAGATAAAAAATTGCGCCTTCCAACAAAACACTTTCATTGAAAAAAAAAAAAGAAAAGGAAAAAGTCAGAATGCAGACCTAGCTCTGAGACCCCACGACTACACATTTACGAGAGATGCAGATACACACACATGCAAAAGACGTTAACAAAGTGCAAGGACCAGCCTACAGTCAGTTGATAAGGTGAACGTATAATTTTAGTGGCTTCAACACTTTCTTTGTCAACTGATAGGCCATTTTTTAAATGGGGTAATTTTCAGATGTGCTTGCTCATTTTGTGTCTAGAAACCTTAGGGGACATTGATTTGCAATGTTTAGGCCAACATCGCAAGTTCTGATGATCTACTTTCGATGTCATGGCTGATGGGGTTAGAATGATTGAAAGGAAATTTCATGTCTTGTGTAGGGAGTTTTGTAAAATGTGAAAATCAAAAGCTCACTCAGAAGTGGCATGTCAAATTAAAAGGCTGAAAAAAAACAAAACTTGCTTTTTCTCCATCATTTATACTGAGGTTAACATAAGACACATATGTTTTGAAGATCTAGGTGTTCTGGTTGAATATAACTTTAGATTTAACCAATCACATCTGGATCAGGGCTGCCATTCTGTTTCCCAACTAAATTATGCCTTAGATCATTCATGCTGATATGGCTTGGGCAACTAAAGGATTGTTTATCTTAATAAAAATCAGGTTTTTCAAACATTAATCATCAGGGTATAATGGAAAAAAAAACAACTATGAAATTAATGAAGGTGAAAATATGACACGGTGGGACCAACAGTGATTCAAAAAAGATGCCAGAGGGCCTATTTGGGACCCTGTTTATATAAAATGGAATGGGGGAACATGCTCCTGGACCCTCATTGGAAGATGTGATGAGAATAAAAAGAACAAAACAATTTCAGACAATTTTCACAAGCCTCATCCAGGTGGCTGAATAAGGAATTGGAAAAAAAAATTTTGTATACCATACGCCTTGTATCTTGTCACAGACCCGAAAGTTGAATTATAAAATTTGAAAATTAAAACATTTCGAGGCAATGCCTAAGTCAGGACACAGTGTCCATCATTCTTTTCTTTTTGTTTGATTTTTGGTGCTCTTTCAGATATTTTTAAAACTTTTGCCTTCAAATTCTAATATAATTTCTCTTTACTCTTTCTTCCATTTAGCTGCCATCACCAAGGATGGTGGTGAGGTGTCCGCACTGTCAATGTCAAGTTTGTGTAAGAACCAAACTTTTGGCATTGTAAATGTTGCCTCCAATCTTCCAAGCACTTTGAAGAACTTAAGTGAAGTGGTCAGCAATGCATACTCCTGTGTTCTTTAATGATAGCCTTCTTGTAGCTTTAGATGTATTATTCCTGAGTATTGACTGTTAAAACAATGTTTAAAATTGCCAAGCCCTAGAATTAGTGGGATAAAGTATGCTTCAATTTGTGTTTTTTGTCCAATTTTGTCTACGCCTGTATCCGCTCTGAGAATCATTGAACAATTTTAGGTAGCAGTACCGAGTACTGCCTTTTCTACCTCAGAAAAGTAGGCAAATAGCTATGACTGACTCAAGATATTTTTGTTTTGATATAATACAACTAAAAAACAGGTTTTTTATGGGAAAGATTTGTAGGTTATAGCTTGTAAACATTTTCATTTACAATAGAAAACAAAAAGCAATTTGAGAAAAATAATAATGGAGGGTTAGTTATTTCCTTTATATTAGTCTAGCACTGTTCAATCGCATGTTAATCAGTGATTTTTGCAGTGGATGGTATTTCTATCATCACTTAGTGGACAGTTGGAATATTGAAACTTCTTTATCGTTGAAATTATCTTTGTCTCTAGGCCCTATAAAATTATGAATCATTGGAGCTAGTAGCTTTCAGCTTTTGAATATTTCTCACGATTTCTCTTATTTTAGTCAACTGATTTATAGAATTATTTTCTTCACCTCTTTTTTATCTGAATCTATTTTATGATGTAAACAAATTAAAGACCATATCATTCAGGAGATATTCAAAAATTGTTCCTCCACAGAAGAACATTGAGACCGATCAAAGAAACATATATTCATTACAATAATGGACAAAATGTTTTGATACAAATATTTATCCAAAATATTTTGTAAGTATTAATGAGTAAAGTAAAATAAAAGTAGAACATATTGTTGGAGAAATACTTTGGGCGTAGCAACTTTTGCAGGGATTGGTGCAAGCCATAAGGCAAAAAACTTTTTTAATATAAAGCTAAGATCTTTTTAGTTGAATTAGAGAAAAAAGAAAAAAAACCAAGCAAATGTCAAAGTTTTGAGAATGAGAGTAATTTAACTTTTTGGACTGCTCATCTATTAGCTCACGTTCATCCTAGTTTTAATGTAATGGGCATAGTCATGGATATGAAATCTGCTTGTCTCAATTTTTTTTATATTGAATGTTAAAATATTCTACTCTCCACACAAAAAATGTGAGTTTCTTGAGCTTGTATTTTTATAAACTTGTTTTTCTTTTATTGCACTTTTGGATTGCAATTATCAGTAGCATTCCAGAGAGCCATGACATTCTCTTGGGGCCATAAATCATTTACAGAAATAAGCAATTATTGCTAATTCTTTTGACATTTGGTATTTCTACAAAGTACTCATTGATGGTATTGCTGTCAAGTCTTTCATTTTGATATTTGGGTCCACTTCAATTTTGATACTGTCAGGTATTTATTTATTTTTTTTAGTTTAGACTATTTATTCTCTTTCAGGCATATGACCAGCATATTCTCTTTGATAAAAATATTTTAACCTCATCCTTTATTTAACAAGAACACTGCACCTATTGTTTGACGTAATATAAAATACATTTAATCATTTTCACAAAATGATCAGATTCTAGAATTTCATTTATTGTAATTTTTTGAAATTGTGAATTGAATGCAAATTCCTTATGAAATTTATTAAAAAAGGTCAGTTCTCAATATGTATCACTTTTCTTACTTGAACACTGAAATTTTCTTTTCCCTTTATTGAATTTTTTTTCCCTTTAAATACTGCTGATCAATTGTTGTCATTGCTTAATGTCACTGTTAAGTATTGCATACATCCTAAAATTAAACTTGTTTATTCTAAAAACCCTCTCTATGTGTTCCATAATAAATAGAAAAGTACCTAAATCAATGAGCTCTTGAGTCTGATTTTTTCTTAATCAGATGATATACTCCAGTTTATTTGGTTGAGCACCCTATTTATTGTGTTATATACATACAGGATGTGGTCCATAGCTGGGACATAACACTTATTTCTTAGAATGAAATTTACTTAAGATCCTCTTGCAGAATTAGAAAGAATAAAATAATATATAAATCTGTTGGCTTTTTTTTGCTTAAATAATAATAAAAAAATAATCATAACTTAAATTATGTTATTGTAAGCTAAAAAGTAAAAAGTTCAAAATAAAGACCAATTTTTTAAAACTTAAAACTTTTATTTTTACCAAAAGAGGTAGTTTGCATTACTCTAAAATTTTTTGTGTATATTCTGATGTGGTATATTTGTTTCTATGTCTATGCAAAGAAGGAAAATAAAAAAAAAAAAACAACTAAAGCCTGAATTCTTATTTGTGCTTACTTTTTATAGCTATACATAAAGGTTAAAGTATACTGATATCAAAATTGAAGAAACTTCCAGCTTGAGGTCCTGTATTTGTCACTTTTTATACATCAGTTCATACTCAAATATCCTAAACTAAAGAACAGGTCATAAATTGATTTGAATTACCATCTCGATGGCATTTGTAACGGTCATCAGGATTGAAGATTATGAACTGCCCAAATTCAATAAAAATATTAATTTTAATTGCTTAGGAAGAACTAATACTCTTAGAATTTTTATAGTTAGGATGGAAGGTGTTTATTAATAATCGTATGGTTATTTCTCTCAGGAACATAATTTGGATCTTGTATATGCATCTTTTATGAGTTGGTGGTACATGTAGCCCTAATTTCAATACCAGAGTTCAGGATTAGGAAGCTTTTTATGAGCTTCGTTGCTGGAAAGGGAAAGGGAATAATTATTGGGTGTACCATTACTAGTAATAGATAGAGAAAGAAATTTGTAAGATACATATTCTCATTTCGACCAGAGGCATGAAAATGTACATGGTCCTCAGGAAATAGTGCTCATGATTGTCGGTTGGAGGAAACCAATCCAAACATGAAAAGTAAATGAATTTCATGTATTCTCCATTACTTTCTGCCCTTTATGATGAAAAATATTTTTGATGTATTTTTTACTTTTTTTAAAGCTAGATTTTGCCTATAGTGGTTACACTTCACAACTATTTTTTTTTTAGAAATAGTTAAATGCTATTACAAGTATCAGACTCATACATGTAATAGCTTTTATCACTAGGTCCAATTTGGTTTTTACAAAGCTAAATGAAGCTAACTTATTCTGTCTTCAATAAATTGAAGCTCATGGACACCACAATTTTTAACTTAAGGCAGGTAAGTATATGCATTAACCAGGTATAAAGTAATGAACAATTCGAAAAGAAGTCAATAAGGATAAATTTTGATTTCAAAGTTTGCTCAACTTGAATAAAAAAGGCACCAGAGACACAAACCAAGTAGAGGTTATGGCCAATAATTGACCTTTTCTCTCTAGATTTACAAAATTGGGAAGTTGTTTGCTAAAATACAAAAAGGGAGAAAAGTCTTTTTTGCAAAATGTAACTACACATCTTTTTCTCTATAATATTTGATTGTATTTTGAACAGACTGAAATACATGTAATAAAAAATAACTTTGGATGATGTCTTTTTGACAGGGTTGTACTGAGTACTCCATTTTTTAAAATTAAGTTGTTGTCATCAAGGTTTTGTATTTTTTTTTCATTAAGCTAAATGTCACCATTCAGATATTTCTTGTTCCAGAGTTGCTTTGCCTTTCTCAAGCATTTGTCAGCGGCTATTTGTAAAATATTTTTGTAGCACTTCTTCAGAGATCTTTGCTTTTTATAAATTGTCTTGCTTTTTTGCTTATCAAATGAATATTTTCTTTTAATAGCTCTGATTTGATCTTCATTTGTCGCAAATTGATAATAATAATAATAATAATAATAATAATAATAATAATAATAATAATAATAATAATAATAATAATTAACAATTTAAGAAAAAAGAAGGAGAAAAATTCAGCCGGTCTCAATATGGAAGAAAAATCTTTAACAGAATACATGAATCTTCCAAAGTCTATTGTGGGATAATTATGCCACATTGTAGATTTGGACATTTCAGTTTCAAATTATTTAGAGCAAATTGCCCTCACTGCCTTAGCTTGAAAATAATCTCTAATATTAAGTAATAACATAGTAATTAGTATGTGCTTAAAAAAATTTCTCATGTCCATTTTGACTAAAACGTTTTTTTTATATGCATTTTTTTTAAAAATAGAAAATATGTATCATACGTGTATATTTTGCTAAAAGATTATTTTGATTCACACCCTGGCTGACACTTATTTTAAGTGAATTTTGACTAAAAGCATAGGTTAATTTGATTTTGGATAGATGCTATGCACAAAACTGGATTCCCTTTCTTTTTTTTTTAATTGTTAATAGAGGGGGGAAGGAGCGTTGGAGTAGAAGCATAATTTAGATGTCTTTTTTGTTTCACTAAACTACAAAATAAATCATGAAAAGAAACATTAAAGAATGGCACACAAGTGATCTCCTATCTGCTCAACACATGATTTCTATTTCTTTAAGTTTGAATTCACTCTTCACTGCTACTTACCTTACCTTATTTCAACATGAAAGTGAACTTCTGCTTTTGGTCCATATAACTTGCAAAACACAAATCCAAACTGTACGTATAATACACTGTAATTCCTTCTTTTCTCTTCCACCTTTTAATTTTATTTAATCTTTGCCTCTATCCCCATTACTTATTTCTCATAAAAAGGACTCTTGTTTGTTTTGTCTATAGACCGTTAGCACCAAATCTTGATTGCACATGAAAGAAAACCTTTCTTAACTCGAGCAAAACTTTTAAGTATGAATTTGTTTTATTTTTGTTTTGTTTGCGATTGATACAATACAATTATCAAGAGGGTGATCATGTTGAAATGCTCTTCATTGTTTATAATCACATCAATGCTCTTGGACCATGGTGAGGATGAAACAGATTCAGCAGTGATGTTTGGCTAAATGTAGAGTCATTAATGCAGGTCTGAAATTGACAGCAGGCGAACATTAAAAGTTTATTCGAAACAATATCAGCTGAAGATAGCAAAAATATGGCATTAGTCAATTTAAACAGAAGATGCAGTTTTCCTTAAGCTTGAGCATAAAGAAGTGATTGACTCTCTCAAAAGGATACAACTTCATCCACATCCATAATCGTATCACAGTATATTTCATTGTACAACTCAGGCATAATGATTATTTACATTGAAAATATTGATAGCCAATTCATCATAATTATTAGAAATTAAAGTGATCAACATTTTATTCATGATTCACCAATGAAACCGTAATCACATAAAACATTCAGCAAAATGTAAAGTGACACTTGATTTGCAAAATAAAAATGCATTCCACAAGGCATAATATATGATTCTCACGAATCCAAATGAAATTAAACTGTAGGTCACAGATATGAAACACTAATCGCATTGTTACCTTCTCCATACCGTTTTGAATTTAATTGGAGCTCTAAATTACAATGATAGTGAAATAATAAAAAAAAGAAATGACAGTGCAATTGTTTTTCATTGCCTGTTGTGAGACACCTTCCAAAGCAACAATTATAATTGATAAAATTAAGGGGACGGAAAAATAGCCATCAGTCTATGCATGAAAATAATGTGAAAAAAAAAAAAGGACAGCCTGTCTGCAGATAAGTAACAGGCAACAATGTTTTCTCTTTCTAATAACTTGAGAAGCTTTCTTCATACTAACTTAAAGATATTTCGAAGAGTCCCAGAATGAGAGTGAAAGAGAGAGAGAGAGAGAGAGAGAGAGAGAGAGAGAGAGAGAGAGAGAGAGAGAGAGAGAGAGAGAGAGAGAGAGAGAGAGAGAGAGAGAGAGAGAGAGAGAGAGAGAGAGAGAGAGAGAGAGAGAGAGAGAGAGAGAGAGAGAGGGAAGGAAGGAATCTTATCTGCTTAATTTGAAAACTTAATAAGGAAAAGATCTTGGAATACCAGGAAGTCTTTTCTATGTCTGCCTCGCAGCAAGAACTTTTGAACTGATTTAAGTAAATAACGTAAGAATATTGTCTTTCAAGAAATAGTCCAGCTATTTCTGTTACTTTAGTATCTTCTCCCTCTCTCTAATCTCAAGAGGCAGATTTTATGAAAAATTTCAAGCAATAAATCTCATTTTATTTAAAACCATTTTTCATTATACAACTGTAAGTTCGACTTAAGTTCCTAGGTTTGGAGCATGTCATGCACCTGCAAGAATCAAAAGATTCAACATACTCAGAGGTCTCTGCACTATTATTTAAAAAAAAATTAGTCTCAATAAGTAAAGAAATCCAATCATTATCAGAATGAAAGCCAGCTTAGCTTTAATGAGAAATCATTAAGATGAAGTAAGTATCTAATCCCCAACTTTGCTCAACCATGGTTCAACAATACAGATTTCTTCTTTGTCTCTGCTCGTTATATATTTTTTTAAAAACTGGTTAGTAATGTAAGCTCACGTCTGACAAATAGTAATGCTTGAAATTTATTGGCTTTACATGTGTACATAAAATGCTTCGATGAATATACAGTGTGTATAGAGCATCATTTAGATAACTTGTTCTGACTGTCTACAAGTAAGATATTTAAGGAAAAGAAGGAGATGTGAAACTTAAAAAGACAAAGAAACTCCGAGAAAATGAAGAATTTTCCAACCCTATTCGAGGCTTGAATGAGATAAAAACAAGGAAATGATAATAACAATTCTACAACTACTACTACTACTACTACTACTACTACTACTACTACTACTACTACTACTACTACTACTACTACTACTACTACTACTACTACTACTACTACTACTACTACTACTATTAATAATAATAATAATATTACTAATACTACTACTACTACTACTACTACTACTACTACTACTACTACTACTACTACTACTACTACTACTACTACTACTACTACTACTACTACTACTACTACTACTACTACTACTACTACTACTACTACTACTACTACTACTACTACTACTACTACTACTACTACTACTACTACTAATAATTATTATACTACTAATACACCTACTACTACTACTACTACAACTACTACTACTACTACTACTACTACTACTACTACTACTACTACTACTACTACTACTACTACTAATGATGATGATACTACTAATACTACTACTAATACTACTACTACTACTACTACTACTACTACTACTACTACTACTACTACTACTACTACTACTACTACTACTACTACTACTACTACTAATGATGATGATGGTACTACTACTACGGCTACTACTACTACTACTACTACTACTACTACTACTACTACTACTACTACTACTACTACTACTACTACTACTACTACTTAAAGATAGAAGAAACAAAATCCTTTTACATGTAATTGCTGAATCTATTTCCTAAAAGTTTTTGGCACATGATTACCACCAAGACAGACAACACTCTCGACATGCAAAAATCTGCTAGACTATTAAAAAAGAAGTGTACACTCTACTGTATAAGTTGCCACAGAAAAAAAAAAGATCAGTTTTAGTCATGCAACTTAAATACTTCTAAGCACCTGAAATGGTTTTGTTTTTCCTAGAAAATTATAGCAGCTGTACATGTCTTTATTTTTGGTGCGAAAAAGATTTTAGATTACCTCAAAAATAAATTTGACTCTAAACAATTTAAAAAAACTCTTGTGGGGAGATAACTTAGATTGTTTTGTTATGTACGTATACGTTTTTAAACCTTTGTTTTCGAAATACAACTTTTTATCCTCCTGCGGGCACAACTTTAAGACAGTTATTTTGAGACCCTGTTGTCCTTCCAACGATTCATAGAATTCTGTGTTTCATATAAATGAAATCTATCATCCGAAATCCTTGTAGTCTTACAATGCATAAAACAATAAATTTCATGCAATCTTTGCCATTAAATACTTTATATATACATCAAAGTGAATAAATTTCTTTAAAATTTGAAGAAAAAGATGAACTAGACGTCATTCCTCTGGAAATTCAACTTCCTTTGTAATGGGACTTAAAAGAAGAAGGAATACTGTGGTAAGGGAGGTAATAAGTACAAAAAGCCAGAAGAAAAATTTATCCAATACACGTGCCACTTCTTGCCATTCCAAAACAGCAATTCTCTCCCCTTGACCTTTATCGAAAGTTTCAAGGACTGCTCTGAGGTAGTACAAGATTTGAGCTTCCATATGTGTCTTGCGACTTTCTCCAACATTGCTAGATGTCGCTGACGGCTGCTGACCCAAAACTGCAAATTCACCTGACTCTCTAAAATCGGCACACCAACTGCAGTCGGGATTAGGGCTCAGTTGGCGTGGAGAAATAGGTGGCGGAGGTGGAGGTGGGCAACATGACCTTGTAGGGCTGCTGGGAACAGAACATGCGGCTGGTGCGCGATGCAGCGGAGCTGTGGAAGCGGCATCATCCGCGAGGAGCTGACAACTCCGAGCACTTCCAATGTTGAAGCGCGGTGTGCTGTTTTCTTCCTCTCCATCATTATCCACGCCACAGAGGTCACTATTCTGATGGAAGACATTCGCATTGTTACTTCCTTCGTCGTTCGGAGGATGTCGGTATTGGATGCCATTATTCTGTCGATTCATAAGACTTTTTTTGCTGCTCACATCTTTGCAACCTCCGGAAGTATGTGTATCGGCATTGCTGGCGTCGCTGGGACTGCTCATGCAGCATAAAGGTTTTCTCCCCCTGCTAACGCTGGTGATACCAGAGTTCACCTTCTGCCTAGGGCTGCGACGGTTCCTCCTCGGACTCTTCGCATGTGACGTGTGACTCCGGAGCCCGCTGTCCACCTCTTTGATGTGCATCAATCGCATGCGAAGAACGCGTGCGACGAAACAGGAAAAGGCTCGAACACAGCCAGGAGGTCGTCGCATACTGGTGCCTCGATGGTGGCAATTTAGTACAAACACAGAAACGGCAACGGAAAGTGCCGACATTGCCATAATCACGGTCAAGTAAATACCTGAAATACAAGTTTAAAAACAAAATGATTTCACTCTTGATCAATTTGATATTGCTTAATCATTCCAACTATTAAAAGAATCGCTCAAAATGGAGCTGAAAATATCATAAGATAAGATAAGACATATAAAAAACTGGCTAAAAATATCGAAAACACTGGCAAACGCAAAAATCGGAAAGAAACGGACAAGTAATGATTGTTTGAATTCCATGCATACACATTGCGTAACAGCAGCAGCAATATAGATGCATAGATGGATCGACTTATATATATATTTTATATTATGTATATACATACATACAAACAGATGGGTTAAAAAATTTATAAATATGAGATAACTATACGATAGACAGATCGATAGATTGAAAGAAAGATTGCAAATAGACATATAGAAAGATTTAAAAAAATAGATAGGCAGTAAATCAATCTTTCTAAAGTTTTTTAGATGGTACTCTACACAATCTTGGAAGCCAGGGACATTCTACAGTTATCCCTTGCCTTACTGAAGGCTGATGGTTGTATCAGATATGTAAGAAACTTAACTGCAGAATGACTATCTCTAAGAAACGTAGCAACCATAACTGAACAATTATGCAGGCGACACAAAACTTATCACGTTATACCATCAAGTACTTGTAGTGAATATCCTGAACTACTAACCTATGAGGGGGATGTACTCGGACGTGGGTGGCATGTTTTCGGCCACCAGCAGCATGAAGACGGAGAAAGCAAGCAGCACAGTGAGGCCCAGAGTAACCTTCTCCCCGGACTCAGGAGGCAACAGGAAGCCAGTCAGTGACAAACTGGACAGCATCATACACGGGATTATCACGTTCAGAAAGTAGTAGAGGACCCGCCGCCGGATCTGAGCAGGAAGAGAACGGAGACCGACTTTAGACCGGACCTCTTGCTGTGTTCAAAACAGCTAAATATACAGTTTAGTTTGTTATATTATCTTTCATTACATTTTATGTATCACTTTACTCCCCTTATAAAATGCGATTCTCTTCATCTCCCTTCTTTCTCTTCCTCAATATTCCAAAGGGGCCAAATTGCATGTGGAATATTTTTTCAATTTTGCTTTGCTACATTTGCAGTTGCCATTCTGTGAGTCAAATTAAAGTTTTCTGCCATTTTGTAAAAGCTTTTCTCCAACTGTCTCTCTCGCGGACTTTCTGCCGATTCTCAAATTCCCTAATACCAACTTTAATCTAAATTTTAGAAATAATCAAGATGACTTTCAAAATACTATTTGATCGATCTCTCTAACTTGTCTTTGGTTGTCTTTCAGTTCAATACATATTGGTAAATTCTCTCTCTTTTTTTTCTGCCCCTCCCCCTCACATATACAGAAAAAAGCATCAGTTGTTTGATAATTCATAAGTGACAAATGCGTCGTCCTACCTCACATCATAAGCATGACCATTACCACAAGAAATCAACACCATAATCATATCACTACCATTGCTTTAATAATCATCTCAACCCCGTCATCCCCATTACTCTAGTTACAACCACTTCCTTCACCGAAATCACCATCCGCAACACCCAAATCCACATGGTCACGTTTTCAATTTTGTAGCCAAACCATAATGCGTACAAAAATCAATAGTGCTGCTAGTTATCCATTCATACCAACCCATACCATGATATAAAATGTGACATCAATGTACGGCTCAGGACAGCAAGTGTATTGTTTGACCCTCCGGATGACCTTTGTCCCCAGCAATTCCCACTCTCCATTGTCCACGTAATTGCTTAGGTCCACGTTTTCTGAGCGGTTTGTCACGTCCACCTGAAGAAGCCAAGGGAAGAAAACTTTAAGGAACGGAGAGCAGCTGACAAGTGCAACTGAATGCAATTTGATCCACATTAAAGAGGTCCATTTGGAGGAGCGCTGCAGTAGCGTGTTCAGTTTTGAATCCCTATAGACGCCACAAAAAGCTGATATTGTATAAATTATAGCATTTTTTTAGGTTGTGGCTTAGAGCATTCAGGAAAATCCGCAGTCACTCAAAACCCATGAGAAAGTCCTGCCTCACACGAAACAAGATTATTTTAACAGTGCTACTTTTTGAACAGGTTCCTGCTGACAAATTTACGGCCACATAATTTTAATTGTGTGTAACCAAAGCTGGCCCCTTCCCAGTCCAGTGGCAATAATGCTATATTACATTCAGTTTTAAACAGTATCTTCAAAAACATTCCTTGTGCAAGAAAAGCTATGAACGGGCGTTATGGAAACAAGCTGTGAACCCCGTTCTGCGAACGAAACTATGGTGTCATTTTGCCGGGGCTGGAGTGCGTGTGCGTATTAAACAGGCTTATAAATGGTCTTGATATCTATCCTTTTACTAAAATTATCCAGATATATGCCTCGACCTACTCATCTTTACCTAGATTCTAGATAGCTTGATAATTCTTATTCTAAACACAAAATCTGGTTAAAAGACTTGTATTCTTTTGGAATAAAGGAAATCGACAAATTCTATACTTTCCCAATATGTTTTTAGATCTTTCTAAACGCTTTTTGGAAAGCTTTGAATTTTCACATTAAATGCATAAAAGTGCACTGCCTTGCGGGAATTCTTAGCCGCGCAGTCTAAACCTACATAAAAGTTCTAAAAAATCTGTAAGCCTAAAAGTAAAATTAAGATTTTTCTAGTTGTAGATATTTTTGAGTAAATATTTAGGCATTAGATCTAGAATCTTTGTCGAAGCAACCTTTTTCAGATTCTTTACTTAGATCTTACATTATTTCAGGTAGTTCTAGATCTAGATCTATTCCATACGGTTTTAGAACTGCCGCCGCCTACATTGTATGCGTACTTTCAGTTTCATTCCTGCTATCTCTGCCCAGCTATGCTTATAGGAAATGGTTCGCACATTCGTCTTTTTCTTTTAAGAAAATAACCATCACATTTAATGCCTTTAATTTTCAACAAATCCTATGTTGGTGAAAAATAATATTATCACTCCAATCTTTATTTCATTTACAACTTTATACCAAATTTGACGTTCCTAGGTGGTCTAGAAATTCTCGATTAGATGGTCCTCATTTTTCGCCTAGTTCCATTATAGAAAGATTATAAATAGAAACGTTGGATAGAAATATTAAATTTCTCCAAGCAAGCTCAAAGGAATATGTAAGTTATGGAAAATAATATAAATCAATTTTTCTCATATTTGTAAAATAAAAAAAATGAGTGGGATATACCATAAAATTTACGAGCGTGTAAAATCTGTCTTTACTAAATACGACACAGAAAACCAGTATTGAAATAATACTTTTCCACTTCATGTCAAAAATACTATGCAAAACAAATAATTTTTTTCTTTCTTGTGGGAATGGAAAAGTTAATATGTACGGGTAATATTGGCAAAATAAAAATTCTTCATTCGATTCTACTTTGTTCTAAAAGTCTTTAAAGAGAATGAATTCAGCAAACAGAAATTAGATCCAGCGAAACATTTACATGTATTTATTCCTATGTCTTCCTTGTATTTGCAATAAGAATTAAATGTCAATAAAATGATCATTTTGTTTAAACAGTTCAATTCATTTACACAAACTTATGCAATTCAGACATTTTAAATGAATTTCATTATAATGAAGGCAATGATGTCTTTGGATTTGATTAATATTGTGATATTTTCAAGTAGATTTGGGATGGAAAATCCAAACGTCAAGATTTTTGCGGGGAAGAGAAAGATGGTTAATTAATCAGTATATAGATATTTAAAAAGATGGTTAAATAGAAGGACAGATATATAGATAGCTAGATAGATATTTAGATAGATAGATAGATAGATTGATAAATAGACAGATGAATAATTAATTGCATAATTATGTGGTAAAAGCATCAGAACAAGAGCTTGGCATTTAAGGAGCACAATATAATATGATTTATGATATGTGTAAATATATGCAGAGAGAGATAGATAGAGAGAGAGAGAGAGAGAGAGAGAGAGAGAGAGAGAGAGAGAGAGAGAGAGAGAGAGAGAGAGAGAGAGATCGAGAGAGAGAGAGAGACAGAGAGAGACAGAGACAGAGACAGAGAGACAGAGAGAGAGAAAGAGAGAGTTAGATAAATAGGGAGAAAGAGATGAAAGGAGAGAGAAGAAAGAGAGATTAAGATAGAGAGGAGAGCTTTGTAACTGTAAATTATTGGTAACAATCAAAATGAAAATAAGCATACTCGCATATACCTTATAGAAAACAAAAGAACATGATGTTTCCTCGGTCAGGACACTAATCAAGTATTTGATCAAAAAATTTAACCCTAGTCTAACAAGTACAGATTTCCTCCCTGCAAACTGTGCAGGCTTCGGACTAGAATTCCAAACGGGGCGGACTCATTACGGTAAGGCTCTTGAATAGGGCTGATGATTGACATAGAATACATTAGCTCCTCATAGGTTTAGAGAGAGGGAGAGGGGCGATCAGTCGTCTGATGGATTGACTAAAACTGGGCACTGGTCGGACTTGTCACTTCAGTTGGTGGATGCATTGATAAATACTTATGCGAACGCCAGTCTCAAGTAGTACTTCATCATTCCAGCTGTAGATAGCTGTGCTTCGTTTTCAAGATCAGTCTCGGCCAAACGATGGGGTTTAAACCTTTGAGCTTTCAAAAACAATTTGATATAATTTGAAAAAAAAAAAGAGGAGAATGCAACTAAAAAAAGAATGTATCTGTATGCCTCTCTGACCCCCGCCCCGTCCACACACCTCCCTTCAAATTTGCATCAAGGTCCTGTTTGTAGAACGGGGTTTTCAGCTTCTGTAGAATATTAATCTTTTGAAAATCCCCGAAATAATCGCACTGTTTATTTAGTGGTCCGTTTCAAAAGTCAAGTATCTATCATTTTCTACAAATTTCAGTGTAATCTCTTCTGAAATATTGAGTCACCGATTTCCAAGATATTCAATAATTTAGGAGACAATGAGGTAGGGGTTTTCTTTGAAAATTTTTGTTGATATGTGAGTTTTAAAAGCTTTCTACAAAAATGTTTAAATACTTTAATAATAACAGTAAATTTAGCCCATCAGTAACTACTGCAGAAATAAAACTGAACGAACGATACCAAGTTATCAGCCGGATAAGCTGTGTTCACTAAGAAAATCTTCGCATTTCGCTTCACTTTTTTGGACAACGTAAACTGAATTCCACAGCCTCCGCTTTCCTTGGAGATTCAGTCCTGCCTTAAGAGGCGTGCTGCACAAGAAGTTCGCTAGAATCTCTGATTGTTAATGGATTTGAATGAAACTTAGAATGAAGAGGTTCAAAAAGCCTACAAAGAATAAATGCATGTTGTGATGAAAGATATCTTCATGCTGATACCTCAATAACATAAATGAGAAGCTATTTGATCTAAAATGAAACACCTAAAATGTTGCAACTAATCATAAAATATATCGAATATCAATTGTCCTTAGCATAAACCAGAATAATGAGGATAGATATTATCTCTCCAACATAAATGGACGTATTTGTTCTTAAAAGAAACTCCATTAAAAGATATTGCAAACTATCTTTTAAATGTTTACAAAATATATCTACTATACTATGTCCTTGGCATATATCAGAATAACTAGAATATTATGCATATTCTTATTTGAGTAAAAAACAAAGATACGTATCTTCTTCTTATATAATGCACTAAATATTTGGAAGAATTGTAATATACTGAACAGTCTGACTAACTTAACATAAAATTATGAGCTTTGCGTATCAATGTTATCCAGACTCCCTACAGTACACAACTTTAGAATCCTGACTAAAATTGCCAGGTTGAGCTCGGTTTGGGAAAATAAGAACTTAAATTAAGTTGGAAAATGAATAAGTCTATGGTGAAAAATGAGTAATATATAAAATTATCTTTATGCTCATTTCATGAAGTATACCTTGATAGGCCTAGTGGTATCCTATGTATTAACTGACTCCGGATAATTTTGAAAAAAATTAGCTTTCTAGAAGTAACGAGCCTAGCAAAAATCTGATTCATGCAATATTGTGTTCATCTTTTGCTTTCATCAAACATATTTTTGTGAAATCAAATTACAGATGATCTAAAGGAGCCTTAATAATTTATAATCATTTATGATCAACAAAATATAACATTTCCTCTTCAATTGCGAACTTTGAGGCAAACATCACCAGTTTTAAAACTTTTGACTTCCGTCAAAATGTATAATTTTATCAGACCAGTAAAATTTTTTAAAATTTACTTAACTGTGATAAGTACATAAAAAACCCAACAATTTTACCGTTTTTTTTTTGTCTCACGTTCTTTCACATCCTCTGTATCGTGACGCATAAGACCTACAGTTTTATAATGTAGTTTGTGAATATCATAACTTTAGAATACGACCTGCTCACTTATCCGTCCACAACGTTACATCAATGGTGTTTAAATAATTCAACACTTATAATGCAAACGTTTCTGAAGCAATAGCCTATTCTGAGTTCCCATGAGAATCTGCGACCGGAGTGCAAAAAGCGGAAAATAACAGCGAAAATATCTTCGAATTTTCATTACGCAACTGTCCTAACTTAGGTCTGCGGATTCTGCTCGAAAGGGATGGCCATGACGGGAGTTTCTGTTTTAGAAAAAAATTTTGGGAAAATAAGCAGACACTGACTCTCTTACTTTAAAAAAAATCGTTTAAAAGGTTTATAAGAAAGTCATGAATTCCCGCAAAAATAAAACTAAAAAAGGGACATAAAAACAACAATAACAAAACCTAGCTACACCCCCCAAAAAAACAACAACAACAACAACAAAACTCAACAAAAAAAAACAAAAAAAAAAAAAAAACAAGAAAAAAACATAAACAAAACAACAACAAAAAAACTCCGACCAAAACCAAGAAGAAAATAAAATAAAACAAAACAAAGAACACTGGTTTGCGTAAACATTTTAAACCACATCATAATGAATTTTTAAAAGATCTATATTCATAGATTTTGACTTAAAAAGGTGGTTAAATTTAATTTCTTATTGAGCCCTTCTTTTGCTCTCGTCTTCCAAAATGGGTGTAAAGTACAGCAACATACGCAGCTGCCATTTTCCTTCCGTGATTCTCTTGGGACAGGATGAACACTTTGCAGATTTATTTCTTTATTACACAAAGGTTTGGGACATTTTTCGTGACGGCTAATGGTCATAAAAAACTTCAAGTTAAAAAACAGAACAAAAACTAAAGCAACTTTATTACCATAATTATGACACTGATGATGTGATTAAACCTGTTTCATTAGCATACAGAGGCAAGTTCTGCCGTCAGCTAAAGCAAGAAGCAAATAGAAACTGATGTGAAATCAATAACTAGAAAACATTGTACCTCAATACCCTATAATTTTCCATTGTAGCAACAGACATTGTCTACAACAGTCATCGCTAGAAAGAGATCAGCGGGGGATGATCCACTGATGCATGAACTAGCTGTGTTAAGCAGCCGCCTTTAATTATCGAGACTACTTGAGATCGATTCTTCCATTCATCTCCGAGTGCGTTCTATCATGGCAGTCACTTGACCGATCTGCATTCAATTATTCGCCTACATTTTTTTATATTGTTTCTCAAAAGCATTGTATCAAAAGGGGTTTTTGAAACTAATTGCGTTATAAAATAACTATGATGATAAAAGATTCCTGTTAATCTATAATTCTCCACACCCCTCCCCTTCCCTCCACCCAGGGTGCCATATATTACTATTATTTGTATGCACAAAGCTTCATACAATGTATTTGTAAAATCTTGTTATTTCTTTGTTGCCTTTATAAAGTATCTACAACTTCGTTATGTATCGAAATATTTTTTCGCTATAAAGATAACTGGCTGTAGTTGATCAATTTGTATACTCCTTGCTACACAAACTTAAACAGATCTTTTGCGGCAACGCGCCCATTGAAAAATGTTTGGCTATCATTGCAACCTTAAAGAAACGATGCTGGTAAAGCTCACAAAATTTCTTTGAACACCAGAACTAAAGGGAATTATCAGCATCCGTTATTGTTAATAATTCTCGCGGCGCCAGTGATCAATGAAAATAATAAAAGTTAATGATTGAATAGTCCATTTAAGAATATTGCTCTTTCATATATGATGGGTGTACACGATGTTTTTTGTTGTTTATTGATGGAATACAAATGTTTTATGGAACATAATTATAATGGAGGACAGAGAGTGAGTGAGTGAGTGTGTGTGTGTGTGTGTGTGTGAGAGAGAGAGAGAGAGAGAGAGAGAGAGAAAGAGCCTCAGAGAGAGAAAAAAGAGAATAGAGAGAGAGATTTTAAATAAGACAGAATGTAAGTGAGAGAGAAAGAGAGAGAGAGAAAGAGAGAGAGAGAGGGAGAGAAAGAGAGAGAGAGAGAGAGAGAGAGAGAGAGAGAGAGAGAGAGAGAGAGAGAGAGAGAGAGAGAGAGAGAGAGAGAGAGAGAGAGAGAGAGAGAGAGAGAGAGAGAGAGAGAGAGAGAGAGAGAGAGAGAGAGAGAGAGAGAGAGAGAGAGAGAGAGAGAGAGAGAGAGGCAATACAAATTTAACAATGAACGCCCAATTCAGTTTCCCAAATACAAGCCTACATATTACACTTGATCATTTTAAAATGATCTAACACTTTTCACCTCGTACAAACGAGTCGAAAGCTTTGAAGCAGATGAAAAAAATAAAATAAAAGCAGCCATAAGATCAAAATATAGTTTCCATTAACTTTTCAGGGTTTCCATTCGCAACACGAAACATTAAATGTACGGTTGTTGTTTTTTTTTTTTACCACACTATGCCCTTGTAAATCCTTTATAATTCAAAATCACTTTGTAGCCCAAAGTAATAACTATTAAAATTCACCAGGCCTCATTTGAAGCCTGGATTAAATTGTACGAGGACTAATTTAAACAACCTGTACCCTGCCTCTCGAAGGCTATAATCTTTTAGTAATAAATGGATTATTAGAAAACATCTGACGACTTTGGTCAAACTTTCCAATTCAAAATACAATAAGAATGGGCCTTTCTTTGTTTATTTGTTTATAGAATATCCTAGTTTGTTTGCTCCATGTTCAGTATTTTTCTTTATAATTTCTGATTACTATTTTCTTTGGTACTTAGGGTTCCTTTAATAATCGTGTAGCTGTTTCATAAGCCTGTACTAGTTTTCAGGACATATTTTGGGAGCTCTAGGTCTTGCTGGAAAAATATAACTTTTGTTGGCTTCGAGTAACATAATAAAAATCTTGCAGTTGTTACCTAAAGGTGTACTACTTTTCACGACATATTTTGGGAGCTCTAAGTCTTGCTGGAGTAATATAACTTTTACTGGCTTCGAATAACATAATGATATTTAACATTGATTTCAGAAACTTCGAAATAATGAAATAATTATTCAGTATTGATGGATGCAGTTCGTATATATGATAGTTTTTGAAAGAACAAGGGTGAAGAGAATCAATTGTTCTTAGTCTTCAATCTTATTTCCAGGCCGTGATGTTAACACTCTCCCACTGTTTTATAATGAACATTGATCAAATTGTTTGCAACTCTTACAAGGCGATACGCGTATCACCGTATTACAAATGGTGATTGATTTTTTTGACGACATTGAAGAATGTTTAAAAAAAAGCGGACCAAAATTTAAAATTTATAGTATATTCATTGCTGGACAGCTTTGAATGGGAATTGGGAACGAGAATCACCTTCGACCAGTTAGACGAGAAAACATTCTTGAAACTATTGTCTCCTGGGTAGCGGACAACTCGCCCTGATTCTCCTGGTGCTAAAATATCAACGGTAATTTTTTTTTTCATTCATGGCATCTGAAAGGGCAAAGCCTATTGTGAAAAGAAAAAGAAATTTGTCCGATAAAATGATGCATTTTTAAGATTATGAGAGAATCATGTTTAAAAATTTAGGGATATTGTGTACTTTCAAACGGAATTTGGCGAAAATTGTGACCAACAGAAATCTAAAATTAACCAGTCGAATCAGAAGGAAGAAGTTATGTAAGAGATTAAGTTTGTCCTTTTTTCTAACTCTACTAAAACTGATAGCTTAAACGTTGAGAGAGTTGATTCTTTGTCTACTGCTATCGGAATGGTGTGTAAATGACATGACTCTTAATAATTGTCCCTGTTATGTTAGTCCTGAGCAAAGTTGCCGCATCTATTTTGTTCAAGACAAAAATGTTAGATCTTAAAAGTCTTATGCTTTTTATACTGTTTCAAACATCTTTCTGCTGCAGTTCAATTTTAAATCACTTATTATTTACCTAAGTGACCTTTAGCTCAAAATTTTTTTCATTCAAAATAAATAATTTCTCCTCATTCATATTTTGGACATTTGAAATAAAAAAAAAATTCACTCTATACAAAGATGAAATGAATATATATGTATCCACTCCACACATTCAGCTGCGCTAAAGACACCTTGCAGACTTAGATTCAGAAACATTTTTGATTAACCTAATGAAAGCGCAAATTATTAGACCGACAAAAATGATTTTTTTTTTTTGGTAACGTAAAAGCTTAAGACCATTTTGATACTTTTCACCGAACAAAAAAAAAAAACTGAAAATATTTTGCACTTTGACTCTTTAAGAAGAAAAATTATGGGAATATACGAAACATAGAATCCGAGCAGTGTGAGAAAATGTTGTAAATGACCAAAATGTACTTAGATAATTATTAAAACATTATCCTGTAATGATTTTAATATCATCATTACAAAATTAATGTTCTTCATATTGAACACAGGACAGAGCGATATAAAACCTTACACTAATGTGACACCAAGGAAAATAGCTGTCACCGAGAGGTAACTAGAATTAAAAGTTTCTGAAGTCGGCGAAACGTGACAAAAAATAACCTTTGAATGTCATGCCTGAAAAAAAAAATAATCTGAAAACCAATCGGGATCAATTTTAGATATGTTTCCCTCCCCCCCCCCCCCCCCCCTGAGATTCAACCGTCTGGTGACGCAAGCAAAGAAATTAAGCCCCGGTCGTTCGCTCCAGAATCCGACAGTCTTGATGGAACGCCCAGGCGATTGCCACAAACAGTGGTTCCTAAATATCAGTCTCTAGTATCATTAGAGAAAACAACAACGAACCAATAAACACACGCTACGCTATTAACTTTGACCAGCTTCAGCCTCAGATGATCTCAACCAATAATTAAGTAAAAAAAAAAACCCAACAAAAAAAAAACAAAAAACAAAAACAACAACAACAAAACAAACAAACAAACAAAAAAACCCACAAACAAATAAAAAACAAAAACCAAATTCTGTTAAACAACCCTTTTTCTCTGTCTAATTCTTTTTTTTCCCCACAATATTTGAGAGCTATGAAATCTTTTGGATTATATAACATATATGTAAACGGAGGCGACGAGATCCTCACTACGAAGACGAAAATTAAAAAAAAATAAAAAAAACAAACACCCCCCCCAAAAAAAAAAAACCAAAAACAAAACAAAACAACGAAAACAAACGAAGAAAAATCCAATGCAAACAAAACCGACACCCCGACCCCCCAAAACCCCCCCCCCCCCCCCAAAAAAAAAAACAAAAAAAAAACAAAAACAAAAACAAAAAACAAAAAACCAAAAAAAAAACAAAACTTTCTTACTAAAGGATTGGTATCCTGCGGATCTTAAGAAAACAAGGCCCACAAAAGACTTAACGATGTTAGGTAACAAAGTCTAACACTCCTGGGATTTCTTCTATATTCATGTCCCGTATTATCCTTGAAAGATGCACCCGCGAGAAAACCTTGTCCTACCCAAACTATCAGGCTGCGGGGAGAGGACGGACTGATTGATATGGAAAAAAGGTAGCCTCGAGGGCCGCGACATCACAAAGATGTGCCTGGAGCAAACAGTTCCAACTCTGTAGAGGGTCGCACTCTGGTGATACATCGTAAAATAACGCCATTCATCTTGGGACTGCTACAAATAGTTTCCCTGCACTTTCTCTGCAAGACTAAAGAAAATTAAAAATGTAAAAAACGGTTATTCAAAACAAACCGCAAAAGAGTCAACCCTGGAAGTAGTAAACAAACCCCCTCCCCCCAAAAAAAACAAAAAACAAAAAAACCCAACCCTTTTTGCTTCACCAAATACAGACGTTTAGCATCATAAGTCACTTCTCTCAATTTGCTTAAAAATTATAAATGTAACCTTTCCCAACAACAGTCTTTACGTTTTTTCAAAAACCATAAAAGGCCAAAGGAGGAGTACGATAAATCAAATATCTGAGACAGGGTAGAGCACAGAGCGTTTTCTCGTTGTGACTTTTCCTGCTACATTCTGGAAATCATATAGCAATGGAGCTGTTTCGACAATATTGTGCTCCCGGTAGTTGTCTTTATAGTTGAAATTTCACTGCGTGCAAAAAAAAAGAAAAAAAATCACGAAAAATACTCAGTGCACTCATCACCCACATCTTTAAATGAAGAATTTTTTTCATCACAAGAAAGAAAAACATGTCTGCATAGATTTTCTTGACGGCAACGATAAGATCCATCTGTATTTCCTTCCTGATTACCAAGTGCGAGCAGCAAGAGGTGTTATTTTGTCAGTATTGCTATAGTGGTACCAAATTTAGACGGGCCCAATCCTCAGATTGTTATCCGGTCTGATGGAAACGCCACAGGATCTTAAGCCTTTCTCACGACACCCTCTGCAATTAAAGGCTCAATAAAAACTCGTAGACTTTTTAAAACTTCGGCACAAGAATAGGGGTGATTTCCTCATGTCTGTGATGTTCGGGTTTTCGAGGACAAAGAAGTCGTGAAATAAAAGCTCGACCCAACTTTCGAAAGGAGTATTCAGCACAGACAATATTCTTTTCACGCCATTACATATGATTGTAAGAGTACATGTAATGCTTTGCCTTATGGGAACAAGTAATGTGTCGTAATATTAAACTAAAAGCAGTTCTCTTCCAGAAAAACGCAAAAAAATATTCGTTTTATCTATCAGTTTTTTGACGTTCAAGATCTTTGTCGCTGTTTAGGAGTTAGCACAATTGTCGAGTACATAACGGTTAAAAGTATTGTTTTCATATACAGAAAATCAATGGTGAGACTGAATGCAATGAATGAAAAAAGAGTCCTCTTAATTGTTTGGACTAAAATATTCACTCTACTCAAGAAAAAGTCGGATGTAGTTTTCGTAACACACCACAAATGATCACAGTATCCAGGTTACCAGAAAATTTCGTGTGGCTAGAATCTGAACTTGCTCCAATGGCCGGAGGAAATCGCGCATAAAATCTTTGAAAGCTCTGCTTTGTAGAAACGGAGGCGGAGCTCTTTGATTTGTGGGATTACAAGATTAAACAATACAGACAGTAACTACACAGAGCATATAAGTAAATAGATTGACGAATAGCTAGATTTACAGCTAGATAAATAGATGGATAGATGGATAGACATAATATATATATATATATATATATATATATATATATATATATATATATATATATATATTTATATATATTAGGTAGGTAGTAAGCTAGACGTATAGATTATGACACATTTAGTTAGAGAAACAGACAAGCAGATTGATGAGCACGGAAAAATTAAGAGTATATGTAACTTATATATGGAAAGAATTCGACTGAAACTGATGATAATAATGAAATAGATCAGTACATTTTATTGTACATACACTACACACACACACACACAGAGTTATATTATTAGGCGCTTTAATTTATTTTAGATAAATAAATAGACAGATAAAAAGATAGTTTTGATTGTTCCAGGGACAAGAAAGTGAAAGACAAAATTAGAGCGAGTATGACTGAGACAGACAGAGAGTAAGAGAGAGATAGACCGATACACAAATTAAAGAGAGAGAGCGAGAGAGAGAGAGAGAGAGAGAGAGAGAGAGAGAGAGAGAGAGAGAGAGAGAGAGAGAGAGAGAGAGAGAGAGAGAGAGAAGAGATAAGATGAAGATCATAAGAGACGAGGTCCTTATTCCACTACAAAAAGTGACTAACTTGCCAAAATCTGTGTCTCCCTTTCTCTTTGTGTTACGAATAGAGTTACGACTTTAATACAATTTAAAAGGGAAAAGAAACCAGATTTTCTCGTTTTCACTTATTTCACACAGACTCAAGCATTTGCCGTAATTAAAGTTCACTTTCTTTTTTTTTCTTTATTTCTTCAACCAGAAGAATTAATAAAAGCTGTTCTGAACGAAAAAAAAGAAAAGAAAATTATTTAACATTTTCTAATGGCTATCGTTTGGCATGTAGATTTTGAGCAACTGAATCTCTATAATCTTGAAAACTATATTAATGTGGCTTTTGCTTTTGAAAAGACCTTTATGTATGTATGTATGTACGTACATACGTATGTATGTATGTATGTATGTATGTATGTATGTATGTATGTATGTATGTATGTATGTATGTATGTATGTATGTATGTATGTATGTATGTATCTATATGTATATGTATATGTATAAATATATATATATATATATATACATATATAACTAAAACAACTATACCTTGTTTTTAACTTGAAATCACCTCACAGACTCACCATCAACTTGTTGCTTGATCAAACCGAGTCTGTTGTAGGTATTTGCATGTATGTGAACTATAGATTTGGAGAGCAGTTAATGCAGCTCTTAAGCTTAAAACAATACACTAGAAAAAAAAATAACAAAAAGCAAAAAATAAATGAATAAAAAAAAAAAGCGAAGAGCCATTAGTCGAATAGAAAAACCAGGGCCCAGCAGATAGCGGTCATGGCTCCAGCACGCCTTATCACGGCAGGTCCAGACACCCGGTTTATTTCCTGCCAGATCAAGATCTACACATTACCAGATAAAACCAGCTATTAAGGCCACTTCTTGGAAGCTAATGATGGTGATTTAGAAACGTACCTGGTGAAAACTCTTGTCTTGAAGAACTTCTCTTTGAGGCTCTCAGAACCAATAAAAATAGTTAATCTTTGGAGCCTGCGTCCGGTGTTAAAATGAATTAAGTGGCAATAAATCTTTTCAATTAATGTGGATCTAAGTCTTGCGGACAATTGAGTTTGCTACTTTTCACAATCTTCCTTTCTTTGATGATTAATTTAAAGGAAAGCTATCGAGGCAAAGTATCGTGAGTATACAAAATGAAAAATTGTTCGTTTGATTTTGATTTAGAGCTTAACACCCCATAGGTACTAAAAAGGTATTACAAATGTAAGGCTACTTTGAATCTTTGGTACAATTTTTTTTAAATCGAGTTCCAGTAAAGTTTTGCTACTGGTAGAATGTACTTAACTGAAAATAATTAACTTGAACTTGATCAGAAGTAAAAAGCTTCAGCTATTTTTTCATTAATATCAATAATCCCTGTCGATGTCAAAGTACTGAAACTTGAACTGCTAACGTAGCCACCTGCTGAGATTAGTTATGGTAAGCGACATGTTATCTATCTTGATCTTCTTGTAACGCAGATAAATTCTACCACACTGACCGCATACAAAACTCTATCTCTAAAGTACGATAATGGTAGCAGATGAAATGAAAAGCCACCCCGTCTTCTAAATGCTTAATAACTTCACATCGTCTGTCATACCATTTTTTCTATTATTAAGAAACACATAGAGACTATAATTATACGGATGACAAATCTTAGTGGAATAGTTTCAATTTTGAAGGTTTGTAAAATGTTGCAGTTAGTAGGACCAACACTGATGTTATTTAAGGTAATAGCTTTTAACAACGACAACAATAATAATAATAATAAAAATAATAATAATAATAATAATAATAATAATAATAATAATAATAATAATAATAATAATAATAATAATAATAATAATAATAATAATAATAATAATAATAATAATAATAATAATAATAATAATAATAATAATAATAATAATAATAATAATAATAACAATAATAACAACAATAATAATATTAATGATGGTGATGATGATGATGATGATGATGATGATGATGATGATGATGATGATGATGATGATGATGATGATGATGGTATTGTAAATTATAATAATTTTTACTGTAATCATAATCACAATGTAACCCAAAATGTCACATTTATTTTTCTCACCATCTTTACTAGGTGTTATGATGAATAGCGATGTTTCATTTTCGCACCTCACTGAGAATTAAACATTAATTTATAGCTACTATCTGTGTTAAAAAGATTTTTTAAACGGATAGTTAAGTGCGTGGAAAACTATCCTTGAAACATTGATGCATTATATTATTAAGTTTGCGAAATATTTTTTCGATTGTAAATGTTATCAACGTAAAGCTTTATGTTCGTACATAACTTGGGTTCATTAGCGTCTCCTCTCTTGTATATATTCTATAAAAGTTTTCAAATGTCGTTCAATCTGCCAGTTTTTATTGATAACACCTGCGTGCCATTTTTCTTACAGTGAAGTAAGAGTAACACATTGCAAGAAAGACAAGACATTATTGACTCGCGAATATCTGGCTATGCTTACTTACCCCTCGCCTCCCACCCTCTTTCTCCTCTACTCCTCCTTAGAGCCTTTTATCATAAACTATTGCCATACCATTTTTCTATCACTAGAAACGTCTTCAACATTTTTTCACTTCCCAGGTTATGAATCTTTACATTTCCTTATAAAATAGCACTAGGACGTCAGCGAACTGTATACAATGAGAAGCAACACAAATATCATGAATTTATTTCAAACACTGTTAAAACTAAACAATGAAAATAAACCGGGTATCGCGTTTAGAAGCACAATTTTATCTGATTCTGAGTTTTCGTGAATCACGAAAATTTGATAATGGCTTTAATATAAGCGGAGGAGAATTCTAATCAATGTAAAGAAATTAACTATCTGCTTCTTCTGTTCTGTTACGTATCACTATAATGATACCATTAACATATGATGAGCAGCTCATTGAGTGGCTGCACGTCTCTTGTTCTAACCTCATGCCTAATTTCTCTCTTCCCACCCCACCGCCCTTTCTCTCTAATCCCTATTGCCAGCCTATCTCTTCCTTCTCAATATTCCACAAACGAAAAATAAAAAAAAAAAAACACGAAAAAGAGGGTGTTTTTCATATAACTTTCAACGGTTTGAGCCGAAACTACATAAATAACTGACAAATATGGACTATTAACCTTTTAAGGGATTTCATTACTTTTGTCATGTAAAATAACCGATAATAAGATTGAGTGATCAGACACGTAGACTAAGGATATAATTATAATGTTGAAAAAAAATACAAGTATTGTTAAAGAAAGAAAAGATCGTCGGAATCCTTAATACATATAACCATAAGCAGGCATGATGACGAGGGATTTGAGATACGTTTAACTGGCAGAGTTTCTCTCTATGTAACTTTGCACTTCAACATCCAGTTTGAAGATTAACAACACTATTGTACACCTATCTTTGATGAGACTCACCTGGAAGCCGTCATAAGCCCACGACCCTAGCTTGAGTCCGCATAATTGATCGTCAAAAGGGAAGTACGTAATATCCATCTTGCATGAACTGCGCATGCGCACAATGGGCGGCCAAAAGACATTTCCATCATCATGAACCATGGCTAGACTTTTCATGTAGCCTTTGTTGTGATTGTCTACGCTGCAAGAATGAAAGACAAAAATCAATGGTTTTCTGCTTTCTCCCTTACATCTAATACCTTTATGTCATATAATTATGGTCTTATCTTCTTTTTTTTTACAGTTTGCAATGGCGTTAAGATCAAATAACAATTTCCGTCTGTTATGACTGTTACCTAATGCGCCTATAAGCATTAAAAAAAAAGAGATTCAAAAGAGTTGTTTGCTTGCTCTTTCTTTGACATTAAAGAAAAACATAATTGATGTTTTAAAAACCTCTTCTGTAAAGACCTAGATAAATATTTTAAAATTTTGTTTCCAAGAGAATCCATCGTTTATAGATGTGAATATGTTACGGATATGTTGAGACATCTAAATAAAATTCTGACCATTTTAGTGAAAACAATTTTTTAACCTTTCTCAAAACCATGACTTGAAACTATGTTAAAACATATCTAAACTTCAGCAGTCCTTTTTCCCATTTGTTTTAATTTTGTGAATTACATTCATGTAAAGAGGCATACATGAATGGGCACTGGTTCTTTCCAATGTTTCATGGGCAATCGGAGCACCTTTTACTATGTCGATACTGTCTGGTAATAAATAATAATATTCTGTCAGATTGATTTACGTGGTTAAGTTTGAGGTCGCATCTATCAGTCTCTGCATTTGGTGACGGTTGTTTAAAAAAAACAACAATAAGGCCTGATAGAGTCGTGTTAATGTGGTGCTCCAATAAGTTAACCAGTCACTCTTCTTCTCAGTCTATGGCGGATCAGAATGTGAATGAACAGTATTTTCCGACACATAAACAAGTACTGGATAGTTGATGTATTGAATGCGACCTGAGACACTCGGATTTTTTGTTTTCATCAAAATATTGCTGATCCAGTTTTATCTCAAGATTGTGAATCTACGATATATCCATTTTGTGACTCATATCAAAATCATTTTAAAGACATTATCAAGAATGAATGCTGGATAACAGACACCAAACCTTCTTTTGCTTCAACTTGCCTTCTTTTTAAACTCTAGCTTACCTGTTATAAAGAACAATATCAGGAAGCCAGATGAAGTCACACGGCACCCTCAGAATGGTGATGTTGTTGTAATCGGTCATATTCCACACAAGTTTCTCGTCGTGCCATTCCTATCAATCGAAACAGAGCATCCCATTGAACAGTCTTTACATCACTACATAATTCTTAACAACGGTAGAGATCATTGCACATTCTTTATTTATACACGCAGTGAGTTTAGCTTTTATTTTTTTGCCATCCTACTTCGACGCGAACTTTATAATATCAATTTAAACATATTCTCATAAGGGAGCGAAGAAATAAGATAAAAGAAAAGTAAGAATAACTCTCAATAAAATAAATGAAATAAAAACAAAACAAAACAGAAAAAACAATTTTTTTTTCTTTTCATTTCATAATTTTTGAAAAAAGAATTTTTCGCCGAGAGAGGGGGGGGGGGTGAGGTGATTCATCTTAAAAGACGACCCCTCTAGACTTCCTTGTTTAAACCAATGAAAAACATGGAGGAACACAATTAAAACGTATGAGTTTCATTTCTTATACTAGTGGCGGAATAACACACATGTAGTTTTATCAGATAAAGAGAATTGTCTTCGATGGGATGAATCTTAACTTGCATCATATTTGTAAGGAGCATTTGGAAAGAGAATGAAACATTTTCTACCCGGTACAGGTAGCATAACTTTTATTTGTGATTACAATTGCATGAGATATACTACTGAAAGAAATATCATTCGAAGACATACATTCGATAAGCCTTGATACACAGGAAAAAAGACTACGTTATTACAACTTTTTCATCACTCTCTAAGTGTCTTTACCTGATCCAACCAAATATTCGTTGTTAAGACTTGATTCTTTTCATCCTAGGAAAAGGAGGAAAAAAAAAGAAAAAAAAAACAATGTCAAATATCAAATACGTGATGGAAAGAAAGTGATTTTTGCCAAAGGAGAGCTTAAACAGCACCAGAAATGCGGTCACAAGGTTAAACATTATTATCACCCAGAATGATTGGGTTGGGTGGGTTACCAGACCCACAGTCTGTCAATCCAGGGTTATCCCAGCGAATTAGTTCAGCTTGCGAGTGGTTACAGCGTGGGTAAATCTCAGCAATTATGTCGGAGCGACTCTTTCAATTATTCTACTTTACCATCACATTGAGGCGTAAAACCGTAGGATCAAGGCGCAAAATAAGTGACGGCTTGATGATTTAAAAAAAACAAAAAAAAAAACAAAAACAAAAACAAAGAAAGAACAAACAAGTCATCGAAATCGACTGAATAAATAAGAAGAGTGTAATGTAATATGGATAAAAAATGGTCACATGATACAATCAAAGGCCTAGTTTTTCCTTTTACCGTGAGATGAAATATATTATCAGGGCAAATTTCTGTTTCCAGTAACAGCAGCATTTTATACTTCTCTTTCTTACCATTGCTCTACGATTCTTCTCTGGAAGGCAAAAAGGAAAAAAAAAGTAAAATTTGCCCTCTTCAACATTTCGTTTAAAACCATCATATTGGCTCCTCTTTTATATCTCGACCGTTGAAATGTTGCTTATACTGGATGAGGCGAATATAAACCTAACGTAGAAAGGTTTTAATATGAGTCCTAATGCGGAACATTATAAAATGGACCATGCAGTCTCACTTAACCAATCAGTCTGAATTGTGTCTCTTTGTCTCTATGATTAGAATAAAACTTTAGCCCCATTCTTCTTTTTTTCAAAGATATAGCACTAAAATTCTTATGTCAAAACACAATAAGAAATATCTAAATCATCCTGCACTGAGGTATGTTCCAACTAAGTATGCTTTCAGCTTTTCGCACCTTTAAAATACTCATAGTTTCGACGCAACATCATGCATAAATTCTAAGACGATTGATTTCTTTTGTTCAACGAAGTCAATCCTAAAGAGATCTTAGCATGAAAATAAGGAAAAATGAAAAAAACAGCTTCAAAATAGTTCTCCTGCAAGACGGTGATGGTAACATAAGACGAAACTGAAAGTGTGAAACATTTAATTCACCACTGCTCTGAATAGTTATTCACTGTAACATAAATCTGGAGCCCAGATCAATATAAGGGCCACACTGTCAAGGCAAATCCAATCTCCGTGACTCTAGTTATCATTCAACCCTTGCAAGTTAAAGACAACGCGTTTTGGCACCAGGTTAATTAGAAGAAAGGTAATCATCACATATTAAACGCTCTACTGCTCACTGCTGCCAATGACTTGTATGGCTTTACAATAACGTTAATAGGAAAGAGAAGGAACTAGAAACTGCGCTATGATAACTATAAATTTATTAATATTGCATGTAATAAAGAATGTATTTCATAGCTAAAAAAAACCGTTGTCCGACGCCGTAATGATCAGACAAGTCCTCTACTAGGAAGACAAAAGCCAAGTCTGAAAGACTTAAGTAAAAAAAAAAAAACCAACGCACGTATTTTCTGACTTGTTTTTTTCTTAATCATCCATATGGACTAAATACTCTCAGAACATCTCCAGACCTTAGCGCGCTTGGCAGAAGTGACCAAGCAAAATATAAAATTACAGCAGGATGCTGTTAGACAAAAGTGAGTAGCTTGTTGTGGGCAGATAGGGAATAGGCCATTGAGTCAATTTTTGAAATATCTGCCTATAAAAGGTTTAGCTTTAAACACGCAAGACTCAATATTGCATGGCTGTCTACTCACCACATCAATGACCTGAGTGAGAGTGATACCCAGCTTGATGATCACTGGAGTCTTCGCGTCGAACACGGGCCTGACAGCGGGGTCATAGTTCCAGGTCAGGTCACGCAGCAGACGTTGCTCGTCTGTGAGCATCACACCAGAAACGTCTACTTGTAGACGAAAAAAAAACAAAACAAAGTAAAAGCAAAACAAGATAAATTATGAGGGGATGAACTGAGCCTTCAACAGAAACTTTGAATCGAGGAGATTTGACATAATGCGAGGAAGATAAAAAATATTTATTTTTTTATAATGAAAATATTGGTAATGGAGGATGTTTTATTTTGGTTTTTAAAGGAAATGATTCAAATAATCATTCAGATTTGAAGTGATTATATCATTAAGAGGAAATTCGAATTTTGATATATTGTTTGCAGTTTGTGCTTTTTTTAAAATTCTTGACTCACATTTTTTATCTCTTACATTTATAATAAACCTACAATTCATCCTTTAACATAGTGGGTCAACAACAGAAAAAGTTGGGCAAGCCTAATTTCTTCCTCACCAACTTTCAAGACTTAACCGCAGGATGATATCATATTATGTCTTTGGTGTGGAAAAACTCCTTGACCTGCTTCATAATCATAACTTTACAAAACAAGATTCGAGTTTCATAGAGCCTCGATTCCTTGCAAGAATTTTCCTGTAATTAAATCCCAACCTTTCGCTTATCAAGACAAAGGTTTTTCGAAGGAATGATTAAATTTTCACATACTGTGATGCCATAGTTTTTTAAATCGAAAAAAAGTTCAGATGATAGTCAAAAGACCCAATAAGAAAAAAAAGAAGACGAAAACAAGAGACTTCAATTAAGAGCCAATGAACCAAGCTCACATTTAGCAGTTTTAATAATTACAGAGATTGAAAATTGTCCAGAGGATGCCCAAATCTCCTTAGCCCTGGACAAACCGTTACTAAGATAAGTCCCAACCTCATTAAAACGTCTTATTTTCCTTCCAAATGGTTTGCAACTCTTCCAATCGCATTATAATACACGTTAACAGCTATTCTTATCTCTGTACTTTCTATCTTTATTCAGCCGCTTCACTCTTTCTTTCCTGTAGTCACTTGTCAGCATCCGCATCATCACATGATCCTCATCCTCATCATTATCATCTCCTCCCTCATCTTTATCAGTAGCATATGATTGTGACCATACTGGTAGAGCACTAACTGTGTGATGAGGTATGAGGGCTCGATTTTCTCAACTCTGCCTTAGCTTTGATTTGTTATGTCATAATGACAAAAAAGATAACAGCACCAGGGGTACATTTATGAATAAACAAATGACTCATTGAATAAATCTTTATCCTTATCAATATCATCATCATCCTGATCCTCATCACTACAATCATTACCACAAACATCATCATCATCATCATCATTATTACAATCATTATCATCACCATCATCATCATCATCATCATCATCATCATCATCATCATTCTTACCATCATCATTATTATCATCATCATTATTACCATCATCATCATCATCATCATCATTATTACCATCATCATTATTATCATGTCATCATCATATGAAATGTCTAAAACCGCCAGCCTTAATACCGCCATAAACACACTATTTAAAATAATCGCTACTTTATCCTAATCATATTACTTGAGTAATACATAACCAACTTTCACTCCAGAATCTTACACTAGTAACTCTAGACAGACATAGTTACTAGGTACACACTCCCAAATCTTTAGCCCTGCACTTGGTAATGTTAGCCCCATGAGGACTTGTTATAAGAATAAAAACTAGACAACTTTGGGCAACTAGACGCGCTGGTAAAATCACCGAAGACCTGTTACACTTACACCCAGGGGAGTAACGGTCCTAACCCAAAGGAAATTAAAAAAAATCACAGGAAGAACGAACTGAGCGACTCGACAAGGCTGTCCCAGAGGTAAAAACTAGACCTCGTTAAGTGAAATCTCGCTGTCCATTAACGGTTTCCTTGGTAATCAACTTGTTTCGGACGCTTCAAAAAGACTTTTTTGGCCTCCTTCTTCTCCTAACTCCTTTCGATTTCTCGCTCTCCTTAACCCGACCAACTGTTGTTCACCAAAGCAGAGAAAATAGTCTTTTCCCCTCTAAATCATTCCTTGCTCTATTCGCACCCTTTTCCCGACCACGTTTATCTCTAACGCAGCCATTTTTGCTGTTTGTATTTCGGTTTTCATTTCTTTTGCCTTTTTTTTTGATCGATACGATCAGTTCATCAAGTTTATTTCCGAGCTGAGGTTAAATAACTGCAGTGTAAAAACAATAAACAAAAATAACGTTGAGATAACCGATGAATTTACCTCAATCTTTTTTTTTTATTTAGAAGGAAGTTTATACTACTGCTACTACTACTACTACTACTACTACTACTACTACTACTACTACTACTACTACTACTACTACTACTACTACTACTACTACTACTACTACTACTACTACTACTACTACTACTACTACTACTACTACTACTACTGCTACTGCTAGTGCTGGTGATACAACTAACTTAACAATCATAGCTATTTTTTTCATGCTGTTACCATTATCTCTATTAAATGTTACATAGTCACCAGTCAAAACAATTCAGATATTAAAATTTTTACGTGAATTAAAAGCTTCTTGTATGGTATACCAACATTGAGTAAGGTCGGGATTCACTGAGCTGAAAATTGTGTACCTTGGCTTCCATTTTGTCCGGGAACAGTTACTGACAAAAGTTTAAAAAGATTAAAGAAAACATAAGGTTTATTCCCACTAAATTTTTATTTCTCAAATCTGAGACAATTTGAACTTCCCTAAAATCAATTTCTTAAAAAAATCATTTTACGATTATTGCAAAACATTTTAAAGGATTAAAACTGTCGTACATAGTAGGAGCATTGCGATTAAAAAAATAATAGCAGATTGATTAATGTTAAAAAAAAAAAAAATAGAGACAGAAAATTCTGAAGTCAAGTTAAAGTTTCTGATTCATATGGAAAAAATATATTGGGCAGATAAAATGAGATTTGATTTTATATATATATATATATATATATATATATATAGAGAGAGAGAGAGAGAGAAAGAGAGAGAGGGGGGAGAGGACTTGAAAAGCAGAGAAACAATGCAATAAGGAGCGAGCGAGACTGGTTAACAGATTAACAGGTGAAAAAAGAAGCACACAGAAAGAGGAATACAACGAAAGTGAGTGTATCAAATATGATAGACGAACAAATGCACAGTCGAGTAGAAATTTGCGAAGAGTACGAAATATTGAAAACAAAACACACATTTTATGCACATAGATTGTAGGAAAAGCAGGGAGGCAGTAATGAGGAAAAAATGAAAAGAGAGAAACAAAGAGGATTACGGGAGATTCATGTACTAAAAATTATAGAAAAACAGCGGAGTGCCATGAGGACTTTGACTCTGTACAGCTTTTAATTCTCTCACTTTGTCTATTCTTTTCAGAGAAAGCTTGACCGAGACTGTCCGTTCCAACCCAATCAGCTTCAGTCATCGCAAGCGTGGAATATAGGTTAGGACAATGGACATAATTAGTAAAAGTTCCAACAGGAGATAAGGCATGCTGTGGTGATACTTGCCCAAAGCCCGTGGCTATTTTTTAATCTAATTAACCAAATCTTGTGGACTAAAATGCCTATTAGTACAAGGGAGACATTCGGCAGTCCCACAATCGGCGCAAAATAATAATTTACGGTCAATATTTTGTATGTCAGAGCTCAGGAAGGCGATCTTTGTTGCACTGATAGAAATCTTTCCATCAAGTCTTAGAACAAGAGAAGGAGCTGAGGGAGGGAAGAGCAAAATGACGTAGCTTTTTTCTTTTGCATATTTGTCGGGTTGTTTGATTTAGTCCGTTTGTAACAGTAAGCTGTTGGACTCATTCTAGTTTTTCGTTTCAAACTTGACCTGTCAGACAAGCTGAAAACTCCCAACTACGAGATGAATCCTGGTGTCAATTTGCCGGGGCTGGGATGCGTGTGCTTATAAATGGTGTTGATATCTATCCTTTTACCTACATGGTCCAAATATATGCTTCCAATTATCTATCTTTACCTAGAATCTAGGCATCTCTGTAATTCTAAACATAGGAT
>JAWDGP010001951.1:297500-400000 GCA_033675545.1 Elysia crispata
ACTCACAAGACCAGTTTACAGAGATAACTAGAACCGTGCATTATTAACTATTCAAAATTAACTACTGTTAGTACATTTTGTACAGACTCTGTTAAAATTCTGCACAAGTTAATCATATTAAAAGACCAATCACCCAAAAAAAAACAAAACAAAAAACAACAACAACAACAAAAAACCACAAAAAAATCCCACCAAACAAACAACAAAACAATCTTTGCATAAGTGGAAGTGGATTATTTCTCTTCAATTTCTTTCTACATAGCAGTTTTTGTGTTAATAAGCGTCATTCAACCAAGCATAGGACGAGCAAAATTGAATATTCCTAAGTTACTTCGTTATTACACGGAAGATTTGGGCTTTAGTAAGTGTGAACATTGCTCAAATTTAGGTTTTTGGCCTGTTCTAGGATCACCTAGCCTCAACCCATATTTCGTCGTTGTATGTTTGTAACTGTCTGTCTCGAATTACATAAAATTTACAGAAGAGTAAAAAAAAAACCGTTTCAAAAGTTACCTGAACACGTCCGAACGTAGCTAGGGGTACATAGGGTATGAAACTAGCATTTACACATGCGTATAACATTAATTAGTGGTTTTCTTTGAGTAATTTCGCAAAAATCGATTTGCTCGTTTGTATTACTGAAAAATGAATTTCTAAACGTCTATCTCTAGTAGCAGCTTAGAATTCTTCACGAAGACATACTGATTTGCCGGCTAACCCCGGTGCTTACTGTCGTGGTGGGATTAGCCGTTTTTGCTCCTTGTTTTTCGAGGAAACACGGTGTTGATGAGATACTCAGAAGCTCCAGTGTAAAGAAGGTGCTGTGTAATGAAAGTGGAGTCCCTATTTAAAAAAAAAACCCACAAATATGCGGCTAAAACTCAAAACGGAATCATAATAGAAAAACATTTTCAAACACATCCTCTCCATCTTTTATCTCTCTCTTTCTCTCTTTCTCACTCTCTATCTTTCTCTTTCTCTCTCTTCCCTCCACCCTCACCACCTTTTTTCAATTACTCATGACTGATAAGCTAAGTAAATTGTGCTTTTGCGATTCATTTAAAACGCTCTGTAATCTTGAATCAGGTATGCAGGGGAGATGGAAGAAATAAAAGCGAATTAATTTGCTTCTCCATCCTGTGAAAAATTACATAATGATCCTGTTTCATCTGCTTCAGAGGAAGAACCATGCACATCTCTGGAAAGTCTGGTCGAATGAATCAAGCAGTGCGAACTTATTACAATATTGTAATTGCTTCGCATTCATGAAATATCAGCACATCAAATGTTGGTTATTAATAAAACATTAAAAATAATTCCTCAAGGACTTGAGTTTATTACGTGCTGCCTTACCCCCTCTCCCCCCTATATGAGATAATGAACTATTGTAACTATGTTTAATTAAAAAAAAGAGAGAAACATTAAAGGAAGCCGTAAACTATCAATAATGGGGTGGATGAACAGATAAATGTCATTCCTAACACGATGGCAATCACTGTCGATTTTACCTTCTATAATCTCTCTCTCTCTCTCTCTCTCTCTCTCTCTCTCTCTCTCTCTCTCTCTCTCTTGCTCTCTCTCTTAGTCTGAAAATGCCGTGTAGATTAAATCAAGTATTTATGGCGCAGGAAGTAATTAGAAATTTAAGATCGTATCTCAAAATGCGCCTTATAATTAGTGAAGACAATAACAGCATTTATAGCGGCATCCGACGTGTTAATGCCAACATTTTATTGAGTGCACCAAGTTCAAAGACAATCAAACGCACCCTTCTTCAGACTCGACGGTCAAAATCTCTTCTCGATTTCGTCTTTGCCTTCCGCTTAACATGGATAATTTGATTTGAGGCAAAAACATTCGATACTAAGACAAATCATTTATATAAAAAATCTTTTAAGTATCAAACGGCTTTTGATGGAAAAAAAATTGAAAATTAAAAAACAAAAAACAAAACAAAAAGCAAACCTAGTGCACAAGTGGGAATCAATGTGATGTTGAAGGACATACTGGAAATAAAGAAGCGCTTTTGAAGACTTTAAAGGCAAGGAAAACTGCGCCTCATGCAAAGTTTGAAACTAGGGTCATAATTACTAAAATAAAAACCTTCAAAGATGGACCAGATGTTTCGGTTCTCTTAATATCCCACTATCTACCAAATATAAAGTAGGAAAATTTGTTCAGAAATCACAATAACAATTTTTTTTACATATATTTCATGTAATTTACGCTTGTAAGAGTAACGTAATTTTTCATCACTGTACAGTTTTTCCTTACCTATAAAATATACTCTAACCCAATCATCATTTACTTTTGCTCCAGAAGTGCTGTTTGTAAATGTTATGCTGTGCCAGTCCCCTTGATTTCTTGGCAGAAATATGTACAATGAGCACAAGAACTAAAGAGCACCAATTCTAGACCATTTGCTGCCCCGTCAAGTCCTTTCACGTTCTCCACCGCTCCCATGTCTCATGAGGGTCTTAAGGAATGTTAAACATGGAGTAGTGCAAGGAGCAATTCACAGAAGTGGACTTAAAGAGCATGTCGCATTCGATATCTTTAGCGTGTTCTCTTGCATTGATAGGAATTCATTTGGGACGGGTAATTCGACCTATGACAATAACAACAGTATAGGGAAAGACTAAAAAGTAAAAAAAAGACTGTGACGAGAGCATTTTATGCTGCTTTTTGGCTTTATCAGAAAAAAAAAACTATTAAAAAAACTTACAAAAAAAAAAAAAAAAAAAGAAAAGACGACGGATTTTTGCTATCTTTGGAGTGCTTTCTTATGAATTTCTTTTTTTTGTTTTTCTTAAGGAGTTCACTCTCATTTTTTACACTCAAATTTAAAAGGAGCAAAAGAAATCAGCAGATGGCACACAGTACCTTCTCAAAATGAAGATGATACAACAACAAAAACAAATGAAAAAGAAAAACAACGAAAAAACGAAAAAAAAACCCCACAACATCAACCTAACAAACAAAACAAAAACAAAACAAACACCGACTTAATTTTAAAACCTAACAGTATTGTTGAAGGGTATTTCATGGTAGAGTAAACCAAATATTATTGCTTCTCGCAGCACCACAGCTTTCAACACTACTCTTCTCCTTCTTGCGTTCCTGGTCAACCCCAGCAATAACTGGAAATGCAAATTCCACCAGGGCATCAGCAATACAACCACAGCTCACTCCTGCTTCCAGTCACATCTCATTAAGCGCAAACCAGGGTCAACTCAGAGGTCGTACTCCTCCTCTCTAGCCTTGGCTACCGATAAGACCTCCTACCATGGTCTTTACTACACCAGCAGAAAGCAGGGGATCCAATAAAGGAGGAACACCTCCCCTCCCCTTTTCTCATCAATAAGTGCGTTGACGTTTGAAATTTAGGACATCTGTTCGAAGGGCAGCTATTCAAATGTCCAGGCGAAGCCTTTACTTAGTGCGAAGAATATATCTACTCACACCAATATCCTTCACGTTCATTTTATTATGCTTTTATTTCATTAATCTTAGCTGTTAGTGATAAACAATTTTAGAGTCGCTGTTTTGAAAATAAATCACATTCGCAAGAAAATTCCACCAAAATCATTAAGGTTATGTTTTGTTTGAAGCTAAATAATTATCAATGTTCCAGAACACTAGTATTCTTTATCCTCAATATGCTTGACCCTACCATGAACAAGCTAACTTTGATTTTCTTTTTAAAGTATGAGACAAACATCAATGAAAGAGATGAACAGATTCCAGAATGAATCACTTTGTTTTCCTAATAGTATGATAAAGACGGCTCGAGCATCTTTGAAAAACCTCACGATTACAGCTCGTTCAAAGTAATTGAAATAAAATGTCATAAAGATGTAGATAAAAATCAATCTATATGAATCTCTAACAAAGGGATCTATTCATACGAATTTACATTGTCGTATTTAGACAATGTAAAGAAAAAGTGATCTGTAAAAAAAAAAAAGATATTTGTTTATCGTCTTTTAACGAAACAGAAACCATATCTTACACTGGTCCATTCAAGAATGGAAAGGCTTAATTTCTATCTGTAAAAATTACCAAAAACTACATTTAAATTTTTTTCTTCAAAATTTTACCTATTTGTCAAAATCCATCCTGAGAGGACAGTGGGAGAGAAAAAATAAAAATAGACTCAAGGAAAGCAAAGTGATTCAAAATCAGATACCCCTGTAAAGGTGTAGACAGGAGGGAATATTTAAATTATGGATCGTGACCTGTTACTATATGGTCTGCCAGTCGCGATTTATTGTAATCATAGACCAAGATTCATCTCATTATTCGCCCACTGGCCACGGGAAATAAAAACCTTTCCTAAAAAAAACGAGCGTTAAAAGGCGGTGATACAAATTAAAGATGAAAATTGTTTTTAACATATTCTTCTGAATCGATTTTTTCACTAACTCAAAGCTAAATTGCATCTACCATGTTAAAAAAAAAGCTCTACATGCATTTGGAAAGGATTCAATTCCGTTATATACATGGCAAACAAATTTCGACGCCTCTCTCCAGACGTCACGCCAATGCTTTATGACAAAGGTACAAATTAGAGAGAGAGAGAGAGAGAGAGAGAGAGAGAGAGAGAGAGAGAGAGAGAGAGAGAGAGAGAGAGAGAGAGAGAGAGAGAGAGAGAGAGACAGAGAGAGAGAGAGAGCGAGAGAGAGAGAGAGAGAGAGAGAGAGAGAGAGAGAGAGAGAGAGAGAGAGAGAGAGAAAGAGAGAGGGAGAGACAGAGACAGAGACAGACAGAGACAGAGATAGATAGATGGATAGATAGATAGATAGACTGATAGATAGTTATATATATATATATATATATATATATATATATATATATATATATATAGAGAGAGAGAGAGAGAGAGAGAGAGAGAGAGACAAACAGACAGACAGACAGGCAAACAGAGACAGACAGAGAGAGATATAATTTTTTAAGGGTACAAATTATTCATGTGAAAATGCTCTTTATCAAATTAAAATCACAGGGAAAATATAAGCTAGTGATTTTCATTATACACGCAATTTCTGTTTTCCCATTTCCAACACGTAAATAATATCTTCATCTCATTATCAAAGAGTATTCGAATCATAAGGGCAACACAAATCAATAAGGGTGAAATTGTTCACCTCTTGCACTGGGTTCTAGAAGATCAATAACGTTAACATTCAGTTTCAAACCTCTGACTACACAATTTTACAGCTCTAATTTAAACGCGCTACAGAAACGCATCCAACGTGTAACCGAAATAATAAGCTAGAATTCTTACGAATCTAAATACCACATTTCCAAACTTCTATTTCTCAAATTTAGTCTAAAAAAAAGTTAAAATGATCATGGTGCAGTGGGGAAAAAGAGGCAGGGGAAAACGCAGAGATAGACAAACGCATAATCTAATGAGTTACGTGAAAATAGGTCTAGTCGAGCACCGATTTTCGGCACTTCCATATGATTTATAAACCTATTTTCGTTCAGCTTCCGTCAAGGTCGGGTCGGACGCTAATTTGCTCTCACTTTTTGCTAAGCCCTCTAACAGATACGGTAACCACTCTGAGGTACTTATGTTTTGAGTCCAACAATGAATGCCTAATGATGATAACAGTAGCAACTTCCAGTGCGCTCTTCGTTTTTTTTTTTTTCGCTTGTGTGTATGTGTAAATGTTTTTCAAACTCCAATTTGAAAGCAAAATCCTCTAGTTCTTTAGCGCTGTATCTTGTTATCTAGATACACAAAGTTGCTGATTCGCTACCGCCAATAAAGTTGGGCTACTGAACATAATAATTTTCTATGATATTAGTGGTCCTTTGTTGTAATTGCACTAGACATCTAACTGGCAGAGGTGTTTATTCACACTGCGAATAGAAAATAATTAAAAAAAAGGATTTCTAAGTTGCTGGATCTAACAAGAGTAGCTCAGAGGTTCTCCTCTTGTATGAAAAACAGAGAAACAGGCCTGCAAAACAAAGATATATTCTGTTTATCCTTGGTGCTAAGAGGAATAGCTCATATAAAACAACGCACTTGCAAACTTACTTCGTAAATTTTCTTTTTATTTTTTGTTGTTGCCACAGCTTTGGGCCTGTAATTTGTTAATCTAATAAAACGAAAAATGAAAGGTAAGAATCGAGCATAAAACCTTGTTTCGTTTTCCTATTAGAAAAGCCTCAAATCAAATCTCCACGCTTCAAGAAATCGAACAACTAGGAAATGAGAGGATGCCGGCGCAGCATGATTCTTGTATGCTTGGCCCAAATATATTTTTCTCTACATCATTACCATTCACTCATTGAGGTGTGCAGGCGCAAATGTTAAGCAAAAATTATTTTGTCTCACACTCTAAGTTATTTTGCAATAAAAACGTAGTGGCATGTAGCTGTCGATTCTGCGGTTCAGATTGTAGCACTAATCTTCAAATATTGAACGATTGCAAACGCCTTGAATAAGTCCTTTCTCCCCCAAAAGAGATATTTTTTAGCTCCAAGTTGATAGCTGTATCATGGTGTTCAGGGATACCCTCTACTTAATTCGGCAATACCTATAATGTCGATCTTGATTCACACATACACTGAAATAAATAGAAAAAGACAAAGAGCTAGATACAAATAGCTAGAAAGAGGAGAAGGTGAGACAGACAAAAAGGGGTAAGCGGTAGAAAAAGAGAGAGAGAGAGAGAGAGAGAGAGAGAGAGAGAGAGAGAGAGAGAGAGAGAGAGAGAGAGAGAGAGAGAGAGAGAGAGAGAGAGAGAGAGAGAGAGACAATGAAGGAGACAAAGAGAAAGTTATAAAAAGATTGAGAAAACAGAAGAGAAATAGAGAGAGAGAGAGAGAGAGAGAGAGAGAGAGAGAGAGAGAGAGAGAGAGAGAGAGAGAGAGAGAGAGAGAGAGAGAGAGAGAGAACGAAAGAATAAAAAAGGAAAGAAAATGTTAGAAGTGATAAAGAGAATAAGTATACGGAAGATGTTACATAAAAGAGAAAGAAAAGATAAAGTGGAGAAAAAGAGAAACTTTTCTTATATTAAAGAACACAAATCTGTACTAAGTATAATGTATCTCCATATTTCAGAGGACTATATAACCCAGACATCATTGTAAAGGCCCATCATATTCATTGAGCAAATTGGGATGTGGAGTGGTGTGAAAGAAAAGATTATACCTGAAAAACGTGGCCGTTTATTGCCATTACGATTGTAAAAATTTTATGAGGGAGAGCGAACCGTAACCCTGTGCTCATGTTGTAACAGAGTGGACGGAATCCTGGTATGATTCCTCTAGTGATCGATCTCACTATAGAAGTCATAATGACGCCCTTCAACACACGCTGTCAGCGACGGAGAGCAGATCCTGATTAATATTTTACAGATTTCCTATGTAAAAAGCGCAGCTCAGTTATAACTGCAATGGAAAACACGTGTGGGAGTCTAAGCATACATCTAGATATTCTTTTTTACATCTATTTCTGTACTGCGTCTATCCTTTACGCGGACCCTTTCTGTCCAAATTATCTTCTATCTGTTGTAATTGCAACACCCCATTGCTGCGAATGGAATGAGTTGACAATCCTCGTACTATCATTGCCAACCCTCAGTGAGAACTTTAAATGCATACGATCCTTTCTGACGAATGGAGTGGTCTCCCTTTCTTTTCTCTTGACATTTTCATCGCATTCTCACTGCGATTACAACTGATTTCATGACAAAGTTAAATTTTTGCAGCATTAAAATTTCATGCACTACTTTGTAATTTAGATCTGTCAGGCAGGTACATTATGTGTAATCTTCTTACACATTTAAATACGGTAGCATCGAGACTTTCCAAATGGGAAAACTGATTGAGCCAGTGTCAAGCTACCATTTACTGCACGATAAACAGTCTGAAAACTTTAACTATTCCAACAGAGCGTACATCAAAATAACCAGCAGAGATAGCATAAAAGTCTCGCCAGCAGTATTGAAGCCTTTCCTTTAACCAGTTTAACAAAGGGTCAGCTTAAAACATCCGTAGTCTTGAAAATGTGAAAAGAAGAATTAACTATAAAACGTGACAAAAGCATGAGGTCAGTGTGGACTCAGTTTGTAACTTAACAGGTACCTGCCTTTCCCGTCGCGTTGTCTTCTCTTTATCAACTGGATGTAAAGTGTGAGCTTCCGTTGCAATATATATATTTGTGAAAAGGTTCTGCAACACTTGCTGATCAGGGGAAAAGTCACAGACACCAAATTGACAAATAATTCCGGATAGATTTGAAAAGACGACTGTTTCATTCAGGATGGATGCATGTCTCTGTTTCATCAACATAAGGGCCATTTATTGACTGGACCACACTGGTTGTCTCTCTTCCTGAATGTTTAAGTTTTCTTTTTTCATATGAACTTCTTTCAGGGCTAAATTACAACCATTCAAAAATAATAACGAAAAGATCCAAAAACAACGACCCCGTAAAAAATTTTGAAAAAAACAAAACAAAACAAAAAAACAATCAAGCAAAAAACAAAACAAAAACAAAACGAACAAAAAACCAACTATTACAGTTTAGCATTCAAGACACAAAGATAAATTAAAGCTTGTAGACATGGAATTAGACAAAGAAGTATTTAAAATTCATCATTCGTTATCTTCAATGTCTGGATAGTAACATATTTTAACCATTCTCTACAGCAAATGTTAAAACCAACCCTCTTTTGAATCCAGTTGACATTACTTAAGGCAATAAAGGAATTCAAGGCTTTATCATTTCCAAGAAATCATATGGATGAATTTGGCGAAATTTCATCAATCGTGACGTCTTCGCTGAAAATAGTGCATAAAACAGTGAAGAAAAATAAAGATAAGAATTTAGAATATATTGGAAAAATAAAGGGCAACTCGATATTTGTCTGAGACAACATAGATTTCTGGACAGCAGAGAAAGATTGATCTCATTTCTCAACTTTAACTGTAATGATTAACAACAAACAAACGCTCCATCAGATAGCATGATCACGCTTTCTTCCTCCGCGCATTCGTCATTCGAACTTCATCTTCTCAAACATACACAGAACTCAAGTGGTGCCTGAAGGAGCCAGCTGTGCATGAAAAACTTGATTGATTTGAAACGGTAACGGAGTTTCCATTTGGAAAAAACCAAAACAAACAAACAAAAAAAAAAAAAAACCCAACAAAAAGAACACCCTCCCTCCCCAAACATTGGAAAGTTTTTTGAGCAAAAACATTAAAATAATAAACGGTAAAGAAGTTTTAAAGTTTACATTATTTTTGTTGATTTTGTTGAGTACACTTCAAGATTGAAGAGGTAAGGAAAGAGCAGAAGAAACGTGATTGTTGGGGCATAATTATGCGAAACGAGGAGAAAGATGTGGGGTTGATTCCCTGGTTTCCACTTTTTTTTTTTAATTTGATGCATGGGGGTGTAAAAGAAAAAGATAAGGAGATGGCAACCGGTAGTAGATAGATAGACAGATGAATAGACAGAAATATAGATAGACAACGAGGCAGACAAATAGACAGAAGATAGATAGATAGATAGATAGATAGAAAGATTAGCAAAAAGATGAACAGACACAATATAAGATAGATAGATAGCTAGATAGATAGCTAGATAGATAGATAAATAGATAGATAGACTGTACATCATTCAACTAGATAGATAGGTAGATAGATAGAGATATAAAGTATACTAAACATATATATGCAAAATCAAGAATGGGTTGGAAGGCGAAGAAGAGGAGAGAAGGAGAAGAAACATAAAATAAAGAATAAAGAAAACACTGATATAATAAGAGAGAGAGAGAGAGAGAGAGAGAGAGAGAGAGAGAGAGAGAGAGAGAGAGAGAGAGAGAGAGAGAGAGAGAGAGAGAGAGAGAGAGAGAGAGAGAGAGAGAGAGAGAAAGAAAGAGAATGGGAGAAGAAGCGACGGAGGATGAGTCAAGGAGAGACACAGAGCATAAATGAAATACATGTAATAGAGAAGAACTGACTTTTGTTATTTCAGCTTTGTTTATGTATTGTTCATGCTTATTCCTGTCTTTTTTTTATTAAAAAAATTATAACTTGAAGGCGTAAAGTGCAGTTTATGGCAATTAAAAAAAACAACCAAAAAGACAAAGAAACAAACATCGAAATATCAGAAAATACCTTGTTTATGTTAATAATATTATGACAAGTCTGCTGGGGTATATAACGTTTATGTTAGTTTTGAAGGAACCTCAATCGATTCTGGCCGAAGTTTGCAGAGAGGATTAAGCAATGCCGTCCACCTGTAGCGCTGGTGATTCACCAGATAGAAAAATTTGAAAAAGTGCCGAGCCTTCTGTTCTCTTTGATCTTAATAAAATGAGATTGTAGGGAAAAAAATGTCAATTACTAGTGCAACAAACCTCGAGCTAGTTTATATATATATATATATATATATATATATATATATATATATATATATATATATATATAAATGTAGACGAATTAAAGTCCGAGCACGACCGTCGTATGGGTTGATCTAAAGTATTCGATTCTTTCCACTTCTCTTTCTTCTCTCCGTGTCATTGCCGCTTTTTCTATTTGCCCTGTTCTCTCTTTCATAAACACACACACACACAAACGTATATATACACACATTTCTCCCATTATCCATCTTTTTCCAAACGAAAACTTATTGATTTCATATCTTCCCTTTTTAGCGGACAGGGAAAGAGAAGTGGAGGTGAATCAAATTGCTTCAATATTTGCCAATTTTTTTGTCACATATTTATCAAAATGTCATCCAACAACTGGCATTTCGGGAAGACATAAACACGAGTCTTCAGCCGTTATCCAAACACGCTCAAAACATGCTAATCTTAAGTTGCATCGATTTATCTATTTTTTTTTTCTGTGAATGTAAATCATACAGTGAGCTGATTCGATCAGATACACAGAGTGTTTGTTTTTATATTCATCCGATTAAACGGTAACTTAATGGCTAGATTATTCTTTCTTTTTCTTTTAAATATGCTGTAATCGTTACAACTTTCTTTGCTTTTATTCCACAATATCTTTTTTAAAAGTGTAAAGTAGGACCGCTGCGTTTTGCCAGGCGTTAAGTGAGCCTGTTTCACGTACCATTTTACATTAATTCAAACATTTTCCTTCAATGATTAAAAAATACTTCTTGAATATCATGAATAAGTTTAAAAAACTTTCAAGTTAATTATCTATCCATTGAGTATTGATTCGTCAAATATTAAACTATTCCGTTATATTTTCCTTGAAGTTTACACTGTTACAAATATAAAAAGAATAAAGGAAAACAACAACAACAACAACAACAACAACAACAACAACAACAACAACAACAACAACAACAACAAATCAATCAATAACCAGCTAGTATTCAAAATTTTATTTTTTTTTTGATTGAAAAAATGCAAAGAAGTTCTTGTCAAGTTAATTTTTTGTATGGTTATTTTATTTTCAATAATGATTCTCGTGCATATTTTCAAAAGCTTATCTCCCTCAAACATATATTTGAATGACTCTTTCAGCGACCAGAGAAATAACACATATTTGAAAAAACTCAGAAAAAAAGTAATAATTTATATTAACAAGAACAAAAATCTATCGAAATCGTGAAAGACTTCTGAATGAATTCCAGGCCAGTAATCTTGGTTACTCCAAAAATAAAGTCTATCTCTATTTTTTACATTCTTTCCTTTGCACACACATACATACTTGTTAAAACCCTTTTATACGCGGTGACATGCAATACAATGGACCAGCTTGCAGCAGGCACTGAATGAAAAAAGAACACCAAAAAGCATCACTAGGCTCATTGTCCTGTCAAATGCATAAATCACCCGAAGGATAATCCAACAACCTCAAGATTTGAGTAGCCATCCCATAAACTACGCGGTGAATTAGCATGCACCACATTTTAACCAGACTCCGTGACTGGAAACAAATCAAGCCATTCTGCTTGATGGAAATTCCTAATCCGACAAATAAAAAAGGAACTTTTGAAAATCAAATCACATTATAAGAAGATTTAATTCTTCGAATTTCAAGGTATGAATCAATGTCTATTGGATCACAACCCAATTCTACCCATCCATTCTAAAGGTAAAAGTAACTTTGTTAGTCATTGCGTAGGGATTGAAATGGAATCGAAAAAAAAGGCACAAATAGTTTCGACTATGTGTAACACTAAGACCTTAGATGAGTTTTTCTCTCATTCCTGAATATACCATTACTAAGTTCTAAAGAAGTGTATTTCATAATTCAGAATTTGTGGCTTAAATATGAATAGAAGACTAATGTGCATGCTAGATGCCCCAAAAGTATGCGCTGCCCATTGCAGGACTATCTAATATTTACTGCCTAACAGGGTAATTGAAAAAAGAAAGATGGTCTTCAAACATTTTTATCAATATCTTTTCTAAAAATAATTATGAGGAAAAAAATACAACTTCCACGCTTGACTGTGTAACCTTTTCACAATTCATAAGTCAGATTCTTTCAAAGTATTGAATTTGCCCATTCTTAAAACGTTCAAGTTATGTAAAAGGCAAAGAACATCATCAAAGACGGCTTTCAAATTATAAAGATAATATAATTATAAAATATGAAATGGTGTGTAATACTAACTCTCGAAGCCTACTTGTATCCTTATTGTCATATCGTGAATAATCCTAAAATGTTCATCTTTTTACATTATTTGAGGGAACATTTCCCTCATACTGCCGATAGCATTGAAAAAAGGACATTATCACAGTATTACGCGTACAAATATGCCGCTAACTAGCATAGCAAATAATGGTCAGGTTTTTTGTTACACCATTCAAACGAATTTTTAAAGGAGACATTGATGCAGTTGTTTCTGATCAAATGCATCAATTATTTCCTATTTTTTATGATGAAAGTCAAGAAATTTTAAATCCACAGGATGCTATTTGAATATGTCATGCAACAAGAACACAGAGAAGATTCACTTTGTTCAAGTAAATGTATAGATCAGACAACAGATTATTCAATAATTGAAATATTCCATCTGTATTAAACCATCTTCCGATAGAGTTAGATTTAATTCCACGCTCAACTGTAACACTTTACAATCACGACTGTGTGAGCACTTGGAGTTTTCTTTATTGAAGTAAAGATAAAACTTTTCAAGCATAATGATATGAGTAAGGTTCTACATAAAGCCTCACAGCCCTCGTAATTGAAGTGACCAGTGAGGCCAGCTGAATGACCTTAATGACGCAGCTTGGACATGCCCAGCTGTAACACCATGATCAGATAAGGGGTAACGAAACGTAAGGTGATAACAGGCCACACTCGCCAGACTGTGAAAGAGTGAACCTATCTTGTTTCAGAGACAGTAATTTACCAGCTGAACGCTCAACCGGATATGGACAGTAAAGCTGACCGCTTTCTCAAACTTGGACCACGGTGAACAATCCTTGTAACTTTCGTCCGTTCTTGCTCTTTATTAAATTTTTTATCTTTGCTTTTTTTCTTTTCCCTATACATGATGTTTTCTTGCCTTCATCTGCTCTGAAAGCTTTTTTTAAATTAAAAATAAAACAACTAAATAACAACAAAATAAATTATATAATCAATACCAACCACAAGAACAGACAAAACCCAACAACAAATACCAAGCAAAAGAATAAATCTTAGTATAATAGTAATAATTAAAAAAAATACTAAAAAGCAAAGGAGCTTTATGAAATGGACTCTTCCTTCCACTTCCCTAGGGTTATTTTTAATGATGAAGATCTGAACAAATCCTTTTTCTCTACACTTTGATACCGGAAGCGTCCGTGGTGACCATCTGATGTTGACAAGTTCTGATCTTTTGCATCACTTCAGATGAGTGACTGCAAGCTGCACCGACCGGTTTGCTACCACAAACAGGTCTAAGCTGGAGTGGCCATAGGGCTAATGATTTTGTTTTTATACGTGATTTCTGAAATTTCTTTCCAGTACAAGTCAGTAAGGTGTCCACAAAATTAAAATCTGAGATTCTAGAAACATAAGAAATTTGTGTATGAAAGAATTCCTAAGATATTTCGGTCGAGCAGTAAAGACACGTTCAAAGACGACAAAAAAATAAGAGGATTTTTACATGTAACTACTAAATACCTGCAAACTACACAGTGGGCAACTAATATTGAGAGTGGGGTGAAAGCAGCGACAAAATACAATGAAATGCTGTCTTTTGAAATCCAGGAAAGAAAGTATAAGTGTAGCAATTAATATGTTATCGCCGATAAGCTGCAGCAAATCTTCGTGCATCGAATAGACAGTACGTCATGCAATAGAACGATCCCCTTGAATACCCCTGGTAACAGCGGCGTAAAGCCCTGAGCGAGACATCTAGCTTCCTTTCAATCTCCCTCACAAAGCTAAGTCTGACCGTATTATTGCATGAAATTTAAATTTTGAAAACGTTTTAAGATATCAGAGAATGAATTATCTAAACTGCTAGGAAAGCAAGTTTTATCGAAGCGGAATGTCATGATAAGGTAGTATTTCTTGAGGATGATTTACAATTTTGATCACGCAGACTTCTGAAAGCTGGTCGCGATTTGCAAATATTATACCATTTAACTAAATGAGATCAAGTGCAGCATTTTGGCTACATGATCGGGAGCTTTATCATAATCTACACGGCCTAAAGTCTGACCCTCTCGATGATGGAGAGAAACTGCTGAGCGTGGCAAAGCAAGGAAAAGCAAGAAAAAAGTCTGAGCCGATTTTTCTTGCACGATAAACTGCAAATACAGTCGAAAACATAGGTCTTTGTAGAGGTAACAAAACTTAACTCGGTGGCCGACAAGTATTTTTTATTCTCATTGCTTTTCTCATTTTCATTATTCTGCCGGTCGTGTTGGTCATCGCTTTATTATTATTATAAGCTTCATCGCCATTCTCTTCCACCCTCATCTTCATCATAATTATCCTCCTCATCACCACCAGGCCATCATCATTATATTCTTCGTTCTTTTCCTCCTCCTCATCAACGACGTTAACTTCTATGATAAGATGAACAATTAAACACACAATTCAGACATACCTTTACTGTTTCTGTAGTAGAACCGATAATTTGATGCTTCGGCCATGCCTATAATCGTGGAAAATGTTAAACCAAACCAAATCATCCAATCACAAGTATCCATGATCAACCTGTGGAAAAAAAAAACAAAACACAATTCCGAAGATTCGATCTCTCATGTCTTTTATGAGGTGTGCTGTAAAATAATACAATAATACAATACATCTTTCTAAGAATACCAAAAACAAAAAAAAAAAAAACAAAAAAAAAACCCCAAACAAACCCCGCAAAGAACAAAAAAAAAAAAAAAAAAAAAAATTAAAAAAAAAAACCAACCCAAAACCCCAAAACAGTATAGTAAAAAAATCACACCCATACAAAAAAAAAATAAAAATAAAACCCGTACAATGAATGCGGACGAAACGTCAAACGGATAGCTTTATGAATCTATCGATCGACTGATAGATATACAGAGAGAGAGAGAGAGAGAGAGAGAGAGAGAGAGAGAGAGAGAGAGAGAGAGAGAGAGAGAGAGAGAGAGAGAGAGAGAGAGAGAGAGCTCTACATTGTTGGATATTTGTACGATACGCGATGAAAATTTAAAAAAAAATACGTTTAGCTAAATAGAAGTTCTAGAGAGATAGTTATAGAAGACAGGAAGATATGAAATAGCATAATGAAACTGATAAAAATTAAGGATAGAGAGAAATACATGAAAAAGCGAGAGTGAATGAGACAAGAAAAGAAGGAGATATAGATAGACGCCTATACAGATAGACAGATTGATAGATAGATAGAGATAGATAGATAGATAGATAGATAGATAGATAGATAGATAGATAGATTGAGAGAGAGAGAGAGAGAGAGAGAGAGAGAGAGAGAGAGAGAGAGAGAGAGAGAGAGAGAGAGGGAGAGGCCTTTAAAAGCAGATAAACAAAATAATAAGAGAGCGTAACAGGTTTACAGGTTAACAAATGAAAAAAGAAGCACACAGAAAGAGAGCACAGCGAAAATACGCTTATCAGAGAAATATGAGAGAGAGAGAGAGAGAGAGAGAGAGAGAGAGAGAGAGAGAGAGAGAGAGAGAGAGAGAGAGAGAGAGAGAGAGAGAGAGAGAGAGAGAGAGAGAGAGAGAGAGAGAGAGAGAGAGAGAGAGAGAGAGAGAGAGAGGGAGAACTACACTAGAAAAACAAAACAAAATATAATATGGGTAAAAAAAGACCAAAAAAAAAATAAATAAAAAACAACACTAACAACAACAAAACACAAACAAAAACTGAAAGATATGACGTAGACTAAACCTATTTTAAAAGATAAAACAGTAGGAAGTCTACAAACTACACAAAGCCACGACAATATTTACTTACTAATAAAAAATAAAAATTAGTACTGATTAAGCAACGCACAGGGCTAAGGATTTATTGACCACTCATATCGGAGAGCAAACTAACTTTTGTATAAGCTCTATCTATTCTAATTCTGTTAAGCACAGTTAGAGTAGAATATTGAAATGATAAAGCAATTTTTCAGTTTTGTAACCGCCTTCAAGTTAGCGTCGCCTACAAGAGTAAAAATTTGACGCGTTAATACCGCTTCTATGCACCTAGTACATTTCATTTGAAACTTGTAGGAATTCCTCAATAGGCGTTTTTCGGATCTCGAGTACTCCTGGTTTCTATCTCTCTTTGCTTTTCCCTGAACACCCCTGTGCATTCACTAGTGCATCTCAACGCTCAGTATTAACCGTTCAGTCGAGTCTTTTAACTATTAATATGTGCAGCTGTTTTCCCTGAACGGATCGAACAAAGCAGTTAAAAAATATGTAGAGCTACATACGGAAATATAGAGCTGCGAACAGAGAAATAGTTGATCATAACATTTTTTCTTCTCTAGCCAAACTAAAAAATACGAGAGAGTTACAAGCATTCTGTATAATGTTCAACATCTCACACTTTACATGCTGTATAAATAAGTAGGCACGCCAAGAGACCCACCTTTACACGCACTCTTCTTATTGCTTTCTTAAATTTACCATCTTTTTCCTTTCAAGGCCCTCGCCTCTATTTCTCTATACACCTATGACCCCTTCAAATCCTTTTAGCACTTTCCTCTCCACCCTTCAACAGATCAACAAAGTCAAGATCGGCTAATCTGTATAGGGGAAGTTGAAGTTACCCGAGGCTAAACACTACAGCTCCCAGCAGCTTCATGAACGCGACTTGGGAGTTCATTACACGAGAGGTAATTGCAGGTCATGATCGAGAAATTGAAGGGGAAGGAACCAAGAATGGAGAAGACGAGGAACAGGAGAAAAGAGAGCCTTGAAGAGGACAAAAGAGAGCCTTGAAGAGGACAAAAGAGAGCCTTGATCGAGGGTAAAAGAGCGCCTGCATACAGAGAGAAAGAGCGCGATCGAGAAAATCTGAAAGGATGGGATAGGAAAAAACTGGAATAGAGAGAGAGAATAAATTAGGACGGAGAAAATGATAAGGACGGGAAGACCAAATGATATCAAAACGATGGGCGATGATTATAAGAAGAGACATAGACAGAATGGGCTATCCAGAGTATACTATGATAGCATAGACATCATTTAAATTTTTCACTTTTTAAGCTTACATAGAATACGTACCAAATTCCATCAAATTTCGCTTTAACAAATTAAAAATTAAATTTTGCGCAGGTATGCAAGAAATTCAATTAAGAGACAAGAAACAGATATCTATAAATCTTTTTACTGTTCTGTTATAACGCCGCACTTATATATCCTTAAACAAACGGATGTTTCAAACAATTATGAACCATGGAGATATTTAACCTTGCTCATAATACGTCAATTTTATGTTCATGTCATCATCATGAAATCATTAGAAGACAAAAGAGTATGATAATGCTTGTGGGGGGTTCAAGACCGCAATAATGTAAAGTCTGATGATGGTTTCCAATACATGAACCATAACAACGTTTTGCAATGATTAAAAGCAAAAACTGCGTAAAACAAAATACATTCTTTTTATCGTTTGTAATAGCTTAATGAAGGGCCAAAGCAAAGTTACTTATACCACACATTTCTTTTATCTAGTAGGAAACTTTAACCAACTGACGGTTGTTTAAGAAATAAACTATGCATCCTATTTAAACTCAGTGCGATTTATGTTACAAGGGATAGCACCTCCCCACCCCCTTTTCCCCGAAAAAAAACCCAACCCACACTGTCACAGGAAAAACAAAACAAATAACCCAGTGAAAAACGGTCATAAGTCCATAAGCTGTAAACCAATTTTGATGATAATAGATTTAACTTTACTCATACAAACAGTCCACTTTTTGATATAATCGCTGTGAGAGTTGCAGCATTTTTCGCCATCGTTGCACAAGGTGTGACCGGATGTCCTCATCATGCGAGTGAAATCCTTTTGTTCCATCGCCATCTTCAATAAAGTGCTGCCCAGTCAAATCTTTTCAGAGATATAAAAAAACAACAACAACAGAAAACTGATTGTCCCAGAGACCAATGCCTTGACTGTGTAGACGCAAAGAACTTTTCAATATCGTTGAAGCCAATCTTGGGACAATTTGAGGAAAGTACAGTCTTCGGAATATCAAGATCGTTCCCTGAATCCTGAATTCTGTATCGTCTGCCTCTGGGAGTTAAACAATCGGCGCGAGCCATGTTTTCATCTGTCAGGGATGATCTGAGACGGTTACTGCTCCGCATGATGGTCAAGACCTTACCGCTCTGTCTTGAACTTTCTGCACTATTTTAGGGACATGTTTGTGGCACGTGTATCTTTGTCATAACAGATACAAGCTCGTTATGAATTTTTCAATAGTGTTAACGGTTACCACCATTAAAATAATTTTATTGGTGCTTTCAGAATTGAATAGTGCACTGACTAAGCTGAAATGCACTGGTTAAGAAATGAAAAACAGTGCTATAGGTCTTGAGTTCTGGTCATTTTAACCTTTTCTTATTGGGAAAGCCTCTTTATCATTGCCATGATTATGATCCTACCGAAATCTTTATTAGCACAGTCAAAACAAAGACAAGTCGAAAAATGTTATCATCTCCACATAAAGAGCCAAAGGTCTGAAATATAAGATAGAGATTGGAGGACAGAGCAAGATACAAAAGATGCTATCGCAGAAACCTTCTAGTCTTTAGGTGGAAGCTACTGTAGACTCTCATGATAAAGTTATCTAATATACTAGATCTCATTGAGAGCATTTGAAAAGAAACAAAAACAAAAAAAAAAAAAGAAACAAAACAAAAAACAAACAAGCAAACAAATAAACAAAAAAACAAAAAAACAACACATGAGTCCGATGATTGATTCTTTCTCTGGCATAGACTCATTCAACGACAGGTCAATAACAACAAAATGTAGATTAGAGACATGAAGCAGATCATAATTCAGTAAATTTCATTACTGTACATGGAGTGGTTTTGAAGGAGACAGCGTAGAAAGAAATCAAAGTTGCCTAATATAATATAGATAAGGCTCTTTACCTTTTTTCAAAAATAAAAAAAGGTAAATTATAAAAAAGAAAGACAAGTTAATGCAAACTGCCCAAAATATTTCTAAGCTTGGCGAATCGAACTATCCATTAGAGTGAACTCCAACTAAACACATTGCACCCATCAGTGCAGTAAATGCTCAACAATTATCATTCTCTATAAAAAGATTGTCCGCTGGGATATTAAGTTGCCTCGCATTCCGAATTGTTCTGATAAGTGCATACAATTAGTTGGTTAGCAAATATACTTTTTCCCCCTAATTTTCGAAAGTATGATACTTAAATACGGTATTAGTTAAAAAGGAACTTTCCTAACATGTATCAAAATATTATTGTATTCTGACAATTTATGTAACTTTAAAACAAAATAGTACCATGATACCGAAATGAAAAGGTTCTCCTCAATTTATCTAATGTCTTTCTCAAATAAAGTAGATTTATATATAGCAAGTTTTAATTTTAAAACAAGTAGTGACTTTAAAAGGTTAATTAATATGAAAATATGTCGCATCTTTTTAATATACAAACACAAAACAAAAATGAGCAAATAACTTTTCATCTTCATCACGGATTTTAAAAGTCTCTATGAACTCATCAAGACTTGTCACTTTACATTTATGATAGTCGTGATAGTATAGGTGGGAGACCTAGATAAAGGATAACCTTGTCCTGAGATCTTTCATTCCTAAGTTTAAGTACAAAATCTATGTAATCCTTGCAACTGATTGCCCCATACCATGACGTTGACAGCTATTTTCTAAAGCCCGGAGGAAAAACATGGGCATCCGAGAGATTTGATTATTTACTGCAAGATCGAAGAGCAGCATATTAAATAATATGTAGATTGGAATCAAGCATCGATTGAATTAAAAGCTAAATAGTTTGGGATGAAGATCATTGTGGATTATAACTGGCTAAAATGACCTAGTTTTTATTTTATCTTTTAACGTTTCCCTAGAAATACAAACAAGACAAGCTTTTAACCTTTAAAGTTGTGTATTTTTACTGTGAAAGCTCTTATGTACTTTGTAAAGTCATAGAAAACTGTCAATTAAAAAAATGGGAAAAATGGAAAGAAGTTTAAAATTGTTCTGAGAGATGAAAATTAATGGATGGGCATAATTTATGAAGTTCAAAACCTTAGTTCCAAATCTGAAATGTTTCTTTGTGTATTTTCTTTATTTTAAAGCATAGCCCCAAAGAAAGCTAATAACGTGAAAAAGAACAACTATTAGTTTATAGCTGTTCATATCTTTTTTTTTAAAGCAATAATAAATAAAAGACAATTTTCCTTTGATTTCAAAGGTTTAAACGTAGAAATTCTAACAGAATGTAACAGACGGAAAGAAATAGGACAGATGATTGTTATAGTAGATGTTTTGTTGTAAGTTAAGTTTTTCGATTGTATCTTTTTTTCAGCCGTTAGATATCGTGTACAAAGCAAACAGAATTGACTAATTGTATCTGAGTTAGAGAGAAAAACAATGCGAACGGATTATATGAGCCACTGCGACAAAATATTTATACATTAATAGATTTATCAATATATATATTATATATATATATATATATATATATACATATAAATAATTATATAAAGTATTAAGTGTATCTTTGTTAAGTATCAATTAATCAATCAATCAACCAATCAATCAATATCCCGTGGTCAGACGACCCTAGGGGCTTCACTGCATCTGACAACCAGCTCTCTGTCCTCCATCCTCCTCATATTTTCACTCAACGCCTTTCCTTTCCACTTTGTGATGTTGTCCTTCCACCTCTTTCTCAGTCTTCCTCTTTTCTTTTCCCTTGGACAGTTCCTTATATGAATATTTTCGCGAGTCCTGTAAATCTTGTGACATGCCCGTACCACATTAACCTGCGTCTCTTGACTGTGGTCAGAAGATCTTCATGAGACTCCACTCCGTTTGTTAAGTGTGCCTTCATAAAAATTCAGCATCCCTAAGCTTCTAAATCACGAGAGACTAAACTGCCGTTTGTCTGATAAGACTAGAAACATCATTTCCGTTGATGGGCACTATTGATACGCAGGGGAGCCTTTCAGAAAACAACTGACATTAACGGAAACAATCCGTGCAGTGACGCAAGAGAAAAGAAAAGACAAATCTTCGATTTCTCTGTCGAGTAACCACCAACGAGAAGCCTTTGATACCAGATAAACGTCTCGTTTGGTTCTTTGAACGATGGCCGAATTATTCGCAAAGGGACTTCGTACCAAACGACTGGGGCTAGACGGCAAAGACAGCTTTGTAGGAAAAGGGCGATAAAAAGAGTCAAATCTAAATAAAAAGAGTTCTTTGTGGACCATTTGACACATCTTACCCATATCTTCCAAACGATCATGCTGTTGAGACTCTGCAGACTTATGCAATGGTATTACAGTTTGAGCAAGACGTCTAACAAGAACAAGTATTACAAATGTCCACAGTTTAAAGTAGCCGAATAAATATAGCTAAAGCATTACCAGAAATAAAAAGAAAGGTGCTAAAAAAAGATCTGAAAGAATCGAAACGGGTTCAGGATCACAAGATAATTTCAAATAACTTCTCTCGCTGAAAGAACTTTAACCACCAAATAATATGTTAATACAATCGCTCAAAAAGAGGAAGGAAGATAGGCAGAATACTTTTTCGGAAGAAGAAGTCGATAAATAAAAGAGCGAGAGAAGAGAACAAGATAGACAGAAGGGAAGAGAGAGAGAGAGAAAGAGAGAGAGAGAGAGAGAGAGAGAGAGAGAGAGAGAGAGAGAGAGAGAGAGAGAAAGAGAGAGAGAGAGTGAAAAAGAGTGATGATCTTTTAGAGGAGAAGAGAGAGAGTGCAAGAGAAAAAAAAATAAACGCAGACAGGGAAACAGACACAAGATAAAAGGCTAGAGGACTACGAATAACAAAAAATAAGGATAAACGAAAAAGAATCCATTTACAAAGCATCTATTTGAGGCCCTCCCAAGAAATATACTGAATAACATCTAAGTTGTTTTTTTTTTTTTTAGATAACTTAAGACATGTAAAAGCGTGTGCAGACAAAACAATCTTTTAAAGCTGAACATTTGCAAGACTGGCTGAAAAAATGCCTTAGCACAATCTTTGTATTGATTTCATTTCCTGCAACATAAAATCTTCTCTGATATAGCTTGAACTGGCATAAGGTGTCCTTTTTCAGCCTGTCTCGAAAAACTAAAATTCCAATGCAAGCCTCAGAATGATCGTGACTGCACAAGTCCTTCTAAAAGACCTACTGTCTCTGTGAAACCATAGTTTCAGTAGCACTAGACTCATCAATATAATATTATTCTAGATAAAAGTCTACACACTTTTTCTAATAACAAGCAGAGATTTACAATAAGATAAAACTAAGATAAAGCCGAAATAAAGTTGTAATATTTTGTAACTTTCACTCCAAAATGTTTGATAACAGTGATAAGGAACGATTTTAAGAGCTTGACTGTCTAAAAACTTTTTTTACTGCTGAGAACTATTCTGATGCAATTTTTTTTTCTTTTTATTCAAGTGTGGTATAACTGCTAATCAACATTATTGAACTTTAGTATCAGATGAGTTGAAACCCAAGTTTCCTTAATCGATTAACTCCACAAAATCAGCTGTGAGATAACGATCCGAAAATGTGAATTAACTTTCTGATGGGTGTAACTAATGCGTATGCCATAGGCGCTAACTTTACTACCATTTTTTCTTTATCTGCATCTTACTGTCTAGTCATAATGTGTAAGTTCCGTTCTTAGTTACACCGAAAATTTCATGTGTAATACAACATAAAGCCCGTTGACTACAGGCATCATTTTGAGAAATAGTGAGGAATATTAAACTCCTTTAGAAAGAATGGAGTGAGATGTCAACCTGTCAGAGGATTATAGAGCATAGGAATATTTACTAGAATTCAGTTTTTGTTTCAATCAATCAAAATTTCTGAAAAAATGTGATGAGTTGCGAAGGAAAAACATAAGCTATACTTAAAATGATTTTTTTGTAAATCAAAATGACAGTGAATTATCGATTTTTTTCATTAAAAACACGCAGAAACTATGTAACTTTTTGCCATGTTTTTATGTTACCAAATCTCATGAAGTGCGCACCATTGAGATGACCAGGTACAAATCGTTTAACAAGCGCAGCTTCATTTTCATTTTGATGGAGCGACCGGTTACTTATTCGAAATTTGGATTTAATAGTAATACCGTGGTGAAGCTACTGGAAGACTTCTTGATCTATTCTGGAACTTGGAGATTTAATTTCGGAAATTTAGGATGCTGTTCTATCACGTATTGTTGACAAACCAAATCAATGAAAATATAAAACCAGGCTTTGAAACTTTCACATAGCTTCAATTTTGTGAAAAAACTATGCTAATTTGCAGAGATGACGAATAGGTGCAGACGCCAGGCAGAAACTAACTGTCGGAATATCTTTTTTTATGTAATCTAGCATATAAGACCTTATGCCTCTCTGTATGAGGGCAGATGGTTGACATTGCAAACAGAAAGATTGGAAAGACGTAGAACTCCCTAGAGACATTTTTCTCCCGTGAATGTAGAATGTTTGAATTTTCTATAGAAAATGAAGTAAATGAGATCAAGATAAAATGTCAGATGCAGTATGCGTGAAAGGAAATAAATGTAATTTTTCTCCTGAGAGATAAAAGTGCGCATGTGATCTTTTGGGAACACGAACTCCATTTTGGCCGTTCTAGCTAAAGCGTCATCCGAAAAGAGCGGTAGAGCATGAAGCCTTTCTCATTATCTCCCGCATCCTAGAGGAAAAAAAAATATCGAATCTTGTCATGTCATCTGACATTTATAGGCTTTGATCAGACAATTATCAATCTACCAAACAATACACGAAATACAGGATTAGCGACAGTAATGATTATGAAAGCGAACAGAAGCAGATAAAGAAGCTGTACAATAATTGGTGCAAACCTGCCCAGGAGTTTGGGAAGTAGATGGAAAGCACAAAGGAAAAGAGATACAGGGAATGTTTTCAATATTTCAAGTTCACATCTCAAAAGAGACGTCCACCAATTGTTGTGTATACACACTGGTTTTTCACTATATTTCGCGTTCTTTCTCAAAAAGGTACTCAAAATTATCCGACCTGGTTGCGATTTGAGTAAGAACCTCTCCCTCCTCGGAAAATAAAAGCTGATGCAACGTCACGCACGCTTCCACCCCAAACTTCCCAGAGTTCATTAAGGAAACACAATTTACACCGTGTCATCATTTCCTGAAACTCCACTCGCTCTAGTTTCGTCGCTTCATTCTTGGTCGACGTTCTTAACTTTTTGATTTTCCTTAAATCCCCGTGAAGAAATGTTAAGGGTTTATTGTGTTGTCACTGCTATACTCAGTGGCTGTCACGACCATCTTGACTGTAGGAAGGCCTGTATCTTGATTGTGTTCTTCTTATGTTTCTTTATTTTGACTTTTCGAATCAAAAAGTTTTTGTTCTTTCCGACACTTTTCTTAATTTTCTTTCTCATCTTTGATTGTGAAATGTATATGTATACACTATACTGTCTTTTGTCTAGAGCGTGCTTTGGCTTCAAGTTTGTCCACATCACTCAAAGAATGAAAGAGATATCGTCTGCATTCATTGAATCGAGTGGACAACTGCTATTTCGTCGTTTTTGGTGAGGATTGTTTTCCTCCGCGCATAGTTTTACATGTTGTTCTTGTCTTCTTCTATCGCTTTCCAAATAATGTGGTACTTCCGACGATAGCTCGAGGGGACGAATGATGAAGAGATGACCCACTCAGGTCAGCCATTAATACATCGAGTCACAGAACGGTTCTTGTCATTCCTGGTTACTTTGTACATAACTAAACGGCAATCTTCCAAAATATCGTTAGGGATGTTTCCCAGTATTCTGGGTAATGCAGTAACTGACATTCTGACGTCGGGATGCAAAAGAGCAGGCGATAAGGTCTGGAAGAAGAATTAGGACTGAGCCTGGCAGCAACCATCCGCCCCGTCCGCAAGCCAGACTGAAAGTACCTTTGGGTATTGAATATGTAATCTAAGGTTTGAACTTATACGCTTCCCGTTAACCTTTGCATGGTCTTAATCCGCAAACAAGAGCGTAATCATCCAATTTCAACTCTAAAAGAAAATGATATAGTACGTTTGAACGATTCATACCGACTGAAATGTTTAAACTAGATATAGTTCTTATTTGGCCACTATGAAGGCAAAAATGACTGAAAGATTCAATTTGCAATAATTTCAATTGTAGCAAATCAGGCAGGAACTGAAGACTCGAGGGCAGTCTCATTGTAATTTGAACAGCGTATTATTTTTTTTTTACCTTTGGGGAATCTCATTGGGAAGAATCTAAAATATGAATGTCGCGTTTTATTTGCAAAATTAATTAGAACGATGATAACTTGTATGATTACAAGCTGAAAATCTCTACAAACGGGACTGGTGTTACTTTGCCGAAGCTCAGGTGCGTGTGTATTTAAAGAGGCTTATAAATGGTGTTGATATCTCTCCTTTAATTACATGGTCCATAAATATGACTCCACCTATTTATCTTTACCTAGAACCTAGATATCTCGATAATTTTAATTCTAAACGCAAAATTTAAATGTACAGTAAATTCCGTTTGGAATAAAAGAAATCGACTTCACATTTTATTCTTTCCCAATCTGGTTTTTTAAATCCTTTTAAACGCTTATAAGAAACCTATGAATTTTTGCATGAAGTGCATAAAAGTACACTGCCTTGCCGGAATTCTTAGCCACGCAGTTACTTAAACCTAGATCTCCACCTCAAGTCGATTAAGAAAGACTTCCGTTGTTAACAAACGACAAAATGGCGCACGAAATTGGTTATCGTAAGTTAGTCTATGATGACGAAACAAAGCATTTTGGGGAAATCGGCGACAGCAGTTTTCGATGGTAGTCTTATGGATTAGAACCTAGCCACATGACTGCTGTACACGCCTGTCACGTTTTAAAGATATGAGTTGGGTAACAACGGAGGAATTTGCGCACAAAACCTCCCAAGTCCGCTTTTATGTTTTTATATAAATGGGAGTAGATGGAAAGCACAAAGGAAAAGAGATAAAGGTAATGTTTTCAATATTTTTATATAATTATGTGACTTATGCAAGTACATACATATAAATATTAAATATTATAAATTTCTATGCTAGTTTACTTGAAGATATATCTATCTATCTATTTATCTATCTATATATATATATATCTATATAAAGAGATAAATTGATAGAAAGATAGACCGACAAATCGATAGATACATCCATACATCTATCAAAACACCCATTCATACATAGATACATACATAAATACTTGCATACATTTATATATACAAATAAACATAGAAGGAGAGACAAAGAAAAGCAAAGAACTTGATAGTCCACATTGAGAGTGATAATTACATGAAAAGAAAGAAAGCAAAGATAGAGAGAGAGAGTGAGAGAGAGAGAGAGAGAGAGAGAGAGAGAGAGAGAGAGAGAGAGAGAGAGAGAGAGAGAGAGAGAGAGAGAGAGAGAGAGAGAGAGAGAGAGAGAGAGAGAGAGAGAGAGAGAAAGAGAGAGAAAGAGAGAGAGCGAGAACATTGAACACAGAAGATAAAGGTGCAGGGATTACAGGGAGAGAGACAGATAGATACATGTATAGAGAGACAAACAAAGACAAGAGAACAGATAGTGAAGAGCATCAAAATATGAGATATCGACGTTAAAATTATTTCCTTGAAAAGAGTCATATTTCAGTAAGTAGATGACTTTGAGAAATTAAGCCCGTCTGTTAGTTGAAGACAAACTTATTATTTTTTTCTTGAAGACAAAAAAATATTTTAGAAGGGAAAAAGTACACCAGTTTCGAGTATTGTAATGAATGCAAGGAGCACGCTACAGCAATGTTGCAAATCTGTAGAGTCTAATAAAGATTTCTTGGTTTTAATATGCAAAGAGTTTGAATGCCCTTATTTTGTGATAATTAATAAAGATGTGTTAGAGAAAAGGTTTGGAGCTATTAAAATTGGGCAAAAAACCTATAATTTATAAGTCTAATGTAACATCTTTAAAAAAGCGAACAAAATTAGGAGCAAGCATGTAGAAAAAAACATTAAATATTTTACAGCCCGCCGATATCGTGATCTGGAATGCCAAGGTTCTATTTCCTCCTTTGTTGTATATCACAATGAAACCTTATTATCCTCTGGTCATGAAATATTAAAGGATCATACGGATTGGTGAACATGTTTCAAGAAGCAATAACATTCAAGTGGCTAATGGTTGTTACGCGCACACACAAGGAATCTCTTAGATAATAAGTTGAGAGCTAAGATATTATGAAACTAACTGCTTCCATAGTATTTGATTCTAATTCTTATTCGTTTCCGAGAAGAATAAGAGGAAAACCATTGTCAAAGATAGACTAAAGGTCGGAACAAATAAGTTGAAGGTCTCTTTGAAATATGACTTATTGATTGACAAATACATAAAGATTTCCCGGAAGATGTAAGTGCGTGTACATAAATATTCAAGTAAACAAAAAAACCGAAACAACAAAAACAAAAAACAACAAAACCACGCCACTTTTTTTCAAGCAGTCATTGTATGATATTGATTGAAATTGACAAAAAATTCTCAACCACATTAAAAAGTTCATTGAAGAATTAATTGCAAATTCTAGTAGGAGCGACATTTTGCATCCTTTTTGAATCCCTCAATATACAAAAGTTAGAAATGGAAAACAATATGGGGTTCCTACAATGCAAAATGTCTAAAATTTTACTAAAAATGATCCCGAGGAAAATTGTTTGTGTAGACATACACAGAGCGTAGTTAAAATCTTGCAATGTTGCATTAAAAGATGCTATAAAATCAATCCTTATTTTTCTTCCAAAATCTTCTGTTCTTTTTTACTTGCGCAGTTGAAATTTTATGCTGTCCAATAACCTTTAGCGTCTTACATGAGACGGGCAATAGGGAAAGAAATTATAAATACACCTTTGTCAAGATGAGAATAATCAGTACACAAATCATCAGTAGTATTTGTATTGATAATGTCCAAAAAGCAATCCGGTACAAGTTTTATTTTTTCTCACATCCCAATTTTCCTCATTGTTTCTTCTTCTTCTTCTTCTTCTTCTTCTTCTTCTTCTTCTTCTTCTTCTTCTTCTTCTTCTTCTTCTAATGATAATAATAATAATAATAATAATAATAATAATAATAATAATAATAATAATAATAATAATAATAATAATAATAATAATAATAATAATAATAATAATAATAATAATAATAATAATAATAATAATAATAATAATAATAATAATAATAATAATAATAATAATAATAATAATAATAATAATTTTACATTTTCTGGAAGAAGAGAATTAGCAGCAATCTTGTCTAAGTGTGGCACAGATACATGGGATGATTGAAATATTTTCCTGACCATAACGCCTAAGCATGTTGAGAAAGGCGTTAACTTTTGTTTTGTGAAATAACTTGCCGGAACTTGTTTTGTTTTGTTTTTACCTGAACAGGCTTTGCTTCCTGTCATGCTAAAAAACGAAAGCGCGCACACTCATTGGGAAAGAAAAGCAAACACTTTCAAACTATGACAAAACTAAAGATATGAATTTCAATACTTACATCATAACACAGGATCCTTGAATCGAGAATCTAAGTCAAAATTTTCTATTTTAGCCATGTGACTCGTCCGTTTTTAGGAAATGATAAAGATGAATGAAGCTGAACCAATGTGAAACAATACGTCAAAATCATGTGAATCAGTTCTTTTTTTCCCAATCCAAGCAGATTATTTTTTTCGAAGACTGGATAACCGGTAAAGGGAGCACTGTGACCAAACGCGTTTTTTACATTAAAATGCTGTTAACCAAGCGGACCTGGGGGTAATGCTGTACGCACAGCCCAGTGCACTCCCACTATGACGCGGGACTGCAGCTCCCGGCCGGTGGTGGTGGCTGTGAGCAGTGGAAGCGACTTTCACTCCAGGGTTTACAAGTTCTCGGCGTGAGTGAGTTATGGAAGGCGCTGAAGTCGACCAAGCACACCGTCTTGAGTTCATTTGCGAAACTGGCTACCTTTAACCCTGAAAGCGACTTGATCGAAGGATGACAACAAAAGACTCTCTGATTAAAAACATGAAGAAAAGAGTAATCAAGTCTAATTTTCTCTGGTCTACCTAATGTTAAAAAATCACCCAATTCAATGTTATAAATTTTTATTAGGAAGCTATTTCGCTCATTAAACGAGGCAAAGACAACATCTACGGCAATAATTCTGACTTTTGTTTTCAAACCCTGTAAATTAACATCAACCAGTAATTCTATGCTGCAATTTTTTGTCTCATTTTTTTCAGCTGCTCAAGCATGCCAGCAGTTTTCATATTTCATATTTGATTTTCCCAGATTAACTCAGTTTACCCCCAGAACGTGACTGGTATATTTCCTTTTCAATGCTCTTTTTGATTAAAAATAATAGAGAACCGAAAATTTGATTCTTGTCTGGTCCCGAACAATTTTACCCCTCCGTCCTCTCACCCCCACTCTTCACTCACACGCACACACACCAGAGATAATTAGATTCATCTTTTTAGTTCTGTTTTGCTCGACAGAGATTTGTTTGGTATACAAAAAGGCCTGGAGTCGCTTTGTTGTGCATGAGTATAATTAAACTATCAAACAAATAAAGCTCCTGGCAGAAGCCTACTTAAATTGTCCTCGTCTCCAACTGCAAAAAAAAAACAACAAAAAAAACCAAACCAAAGTATCCTTCTTAAGGCTATCAATTATTTGTGGATTAACTACCTATAGTCTTTCAAAATTCCAATTTTATTTCTTCTAAACTTCCCGTAACTAGTGATTAGTGGTTGATATAGCCTATTCAAACGATTTTGTAAACAGCCATTGTGATATTATCAAAGCTTAATCTTTTTTTTTTTTAATTTCAAACAAAGAATGAAATTTCCGATGATTTTTAGAGAAATATTTCAAAAGCTATACTTGATGTTGTTTCCGTTCATTGTTTTGGTCCTACCGCCAAAATGAAAAAAAGGACAAATTTTTTGTAACGTTGCAAAAGCAAATTTTGCACACGTTCACTGTCTTTGTCTCATTAAAAAAATGCACTTAAGATAATACAACAGAATTAAATTATCTAACATTCACATACAAGCAAGTATATTTATTAGTGATTAAAACTGGAAAAATGAAATTTGCAACAAATCAGTTTGAAAACAAAACAAAACAAAACAAAACAAAACAAAACAAAACAAAAAAAACAAAACAAAACAAAACAAAACAAAACAAAAAAACTCTAAATTATTGTTTGAGGTACCAACGACAGATTTTTTGTAAAGTAAAGCTGTGAGATTCAGGCTATTATGTATTACATGAAATTATCTCTCTAAGTGCTCTAAATTAAAAAAAAATACATGCACACAGTGACACAGGCCCAAACAATAAACATGGAATGGGCAAAACACATTTCCTTCCGCCTTTGGTATTGAGCGGCCAAAACCTGCATGTTCGAAATCTTGCAAATTAATAATTACTTTTTACCTACACTGTGCAAAGGAACAATTATTATTTTTCAAACAATAGCACCCAGAATATTTCATTCCTTTATTCTGTATTTTATCTCAACAGCTATGAAGATTAGTCACATTTTTAAAAATGATAAACGAATTTGTGCCATGTATGCTTGAGGAAATTATTTAGCTGAGGAAAACACTTGTTTCCCATTACTTGTTAGAGGATCTGTTAGTGGACCTGTAAGTGGTTAACTTCCTGAGAGGTTAGTTGCTGTAAGGAAACATAAATCCATAGAGCGTGTTGTGATGTTGAGATAATCATTCCACTTAACTTTGTTCTCTGTTTCCACTGACTTCGCAGTGTAGCCTATCTCTTAACTTTTTTTTTTTTTACCTGATCCTGTTTGTATCTTTTCAGGCAAGCATTTGCCTATTTGAGAGTCTGTCGAACTTTTTAGACATTTAAAGACCTCGAACATTTTCGAAATTTATTATAGGTAGTCTTGGTATAGGTCAATATGTAGATCTAGAGCTTCTTCTTTTTTATGTTCTTATATTTCTTATCGGGACTCAGTTGTATTTTTTTCGATGCCACTTTCAAAAGCAGTTTCTATTGATTTAAATAAAGCCTTGCAACAACAGTTTAGAAAGAAAATAAAATTAATCAGAACTTCATTTCCCATTAATTATGTTTTAGAGAAAGAGAGAGCAATTGAGAAGGAGAGAAAGACAGATGCAGAAAGAGAGAGCGAAAGAGAGAGAGAGAGAGAGAGAGAGAGAGAGAGAGAGAGAGAGAGAGAGAGAGAGAGAGAGAGAGAGAGAGAGAGAGAGAAGGAGTGTGTAAGAAAAAGATAGAGTAGGAAATTTTCCAGAAATAATTCTAGACTTTCATTCTTTCTTAATATAAATCAATTAAGATCTTGAAAAAACCCCAAGATTGCCTCAAACTTTTTTCAGAGATGATTAAGTGCTGCCAAATGTCCAAGTCTCGACCCTAAATGTTTATAACTGTATAGTGGTAGTCTCTTGGTGATAAAAAGATTCCGCTTTTAGTGTTTCAAACTAAAAAAAAAAATTAAAAAAATAATCATAATATGTATATATCATATTCAGTCGTATCGAGCTGATTCGACAATCAAAAGACAACGAGCTGCCGCTCTGTGAAACAATAAAAATATCAATAATGGCTCTTTGCTGATGTCTTGTCGCTGAAAATGTTGACGCTGCTTCATTCCTACATTTTCCAATTATCTACAAGAGTGCTTTCTTGTCAAAACATGCAGCTGTTAGAAAAATAGAACCGGGTAACTACAAACAAAGAAACTAGAGCCATGTGTGGAGTAATCAAACACAAGGGAGAGTGGAGAGTTCCAGATTCTATATTAGAAAACTGGTAAAATATTACAGTTTACATAATTATGCATGAAAATATTCAAATATGACGAGAGCGTACAAGTGAAGAGAATAGACGAAAAAAATATGAGGAAGCAAATGTTGCTGGGAATTAAAAAAAAACAAAAAACAACAACAACAAAAAACAAAACAAAACAAAAGAATAACAACAACAACAACAACACCAAAAAAAAAACAAAAAAAACAACAACTAAGCTTACACTACACAACCAACTCTATACAATACGTACACACAAAATCTAACCCTGGCAATCCTTTACCATCTACAAACAAGGTTAAACATTAGAAAGACGTGACGTATAAACAAGCGCCCGATACAAATGCATTGTACTTTAATTATAAAATCCAGTGTCGGTAGACTCAGCTGTTGCCGTTATTCCTGCATTGGAGAGTTGGAGGGACTAGTAAATTGACAGAAACCATTACTGGTTGGCTGACCACTGGCAGAGGGGTGCAAAGAAGTGCAATAGGCCGAGATTTCAGAGTATGGAAAAAGGAAGCAGACATGCACGAGAGACATTCAGGAGGCCGTATACTCATATAGTCTGCAGGAGCATGGTGACTCACAGCCGATTGACAGGTCCTGCGGCTTTCAGGAAATGAAACTAGGACAGGTAATGATGTAACAGGTAGAGGGGCAAAACGGTCGTCAGGGTGGCTCCAACAGTGGAGACACACCAAACGACAGTGGGCTGGGCTAGGCCAATAGGCCATGGAACATGATCAGGTAGGCGACGACATGATGTGTTAAGAAAATATCTAGATTAGATTTAAGCGTCAGATAAATGAGGTGATTATAAACACGCAAAGCAGTGCTAGTAGAGATTTAACTTCCTCTTTAATATTTCATAGTTAAAAGGCGGAGCTGGGTCTAAGCTGGAACACAAAATACGTCAAAGAAGTACATGTCTCCCTCGAGCTTTCCAATCTAGACACCTGTTTCTTTGCAGTGTTTGAAAAAAAGCCATTTAAGATATGATTTAATGTAGCTTCTCACTGTCATCAACCCCTTCTCTTTATTCGGAATATCGAGAGGTGAAAGCGTAAAAAAATACGTAAGCTGCGGAGGCTGACTTTAAAAAAGAAATGAGGAAAAACTGTACAAAAAATATAAGTATAACAAGAATATTCATCATGGTGATTAGAGATTGAATCTACATTTAATTTTTCTACTGAATCAATGGGCATAAGTCTATCAAGATAACTTTTTAACATTGCAACCAAGTCCAGTGGTTGAGACAATTCCTGACATACATTACTACTGTTCTTGAATCAACAGGTCCTGACTCAAAGGATGTGTGACAAAAACAAATTCTCTCTGAGCTGAAACAAGCTAGACTAGCCCCGAGCCCGATTCAAAAGCAGCTGCTCCCAGATTCAGCATTTTGTCAAGCGACAAAAGCAGTCAATTTTTCTCACGTAAAAACTTCTTGCAGCAATGTCTGAGAACCTTATAGGCCTACTACCAAATACAACCACACACACATACGTATAAATTACTCGATATACAGCCTAAATGTACTCAAACGCGCTCAGCACAACTGCTCAGCATAAAAAAATAATTTGAATGTAATGCAGTGAAAGCTTATCCCTCCGTTCACAGAACCTTACCCAGCCTGCTTCCTCACACTAAATTGGATGCACCACAAATGTGTTTTATACACAGAGATGAGTTGAGTTACATTGATGTTCTACATGGTCAAATTCTACACTGATTAAAGATCTGTTGATAGCAACTAAATAACTATTCACGTTCTTCGAAGTAACGCTTGAGTCCTGCCATTAACTTCAGCCATGCATGGTAGGCGCGAGAGATTGTTGTTTTCAGAGAAAACAGTGAAAAAATCACTTTGATCTTTCGATGATCTTGATCAATTCCCTCAAGAAAAAAATCGAGGTTGGCAGGAGTATTGTGTACCATAGAGTTAAAGGAAATACACCCGAGGCTGCTGTTCCCATAGAAAAGCATAAACAAAAAGTAAAAGAGATGGATTAACAGAAATAACGCTAAAAGAACATCGTCTTTTTTCTCTTCACAACACAACATATTATCTCCAGCCCGAGAGTAAACATGATGTCTCTTCAAGATTTTGGACCGACACGGAGTACAAAAATTTCGGGTGCATCTTTCTAAATATTTTAGATGATTTCAACTGCAAGCGATCTTTATTCTCAATCTATGTTTGCTATATAAACGCCCCAACCACTAAATTTTGTGCACGATTTGCGAGTTTTAACCCTTTAGTCCAATGACCTTTATTTGCTGAGATGACATGGGATTTTTATCTGGAAAAGGGATCACGTGAAACAAAAGTAATTTCAAGCAAATTGCATGAGCTTCTGTTTTTTTTTTTTTTGGTCATAAGGACATCCCCGTAAAACCTTAAATCTATTGCAGAAAAAACTCAAAAACACTAAAGATAATAAAGAAAATGTCAAAAGTAAAAAAGCCCTGAAATAAATTTTGACTCTAGCAGTAAGCATGTGATAAAAATGTGGTCGAACCTCTCTGTAAAAAAAATAATATCTCACAAACCGAAACCACTGTAGGATGTGGACAAAGCGCCTTTGTTTTGAATAACCTTATGATAAATTCTTCAACTGGTTTTCTTTACATAATTCAGCCGATAAAAATAACTAAATGTCCAATTAATTTGAGACTTAATGGTTTACTGAGCATGATAAATTAGGTTTCCGAAAAATCTGTTGTTAATTTTCTGAAACTAAACAACTACTTTCGTAGACCCCACAAATCTTAAAGAAGCATCAAAACATAATAGCAGTTGATAAAATTTAGATTAATTCCGAGCTCAAATCTAATAAAAATGCTTTCATATATGACATTATGCTTTCTGTCTTTTTCCCTGTACCCTCCCTGCTTTCCTTACCTTCTCTCTTCCAAATCCAAACCCATATCTCTCTGATCCTCACCCCCCCACAAACACACACACTCCTCGCCTTTTTCATTCTTACTCACACAAACAAAACATTCTTTCCTCGGCCGCTTTTTATTTCAATTACGATTATTTCTTCCAATTGGCACGCCTTCTAGAAATGTACCGACACTGTCTTGGTCCAATCGAAGGAAACTAAAGACGCCCTGAGGCCCTGGTGCTGGAGTCTTGGTGCCGACGTACACCCACTTGTCTCACCTCTAGGGCTGAAAAGCAATAACAGAGGGTGTTTAAAACAAACCTTTGGGGAAATATCGAGTTTGAGCGTTTGTAAAAAAATGAATGTAGAATGGAACGATTTTCTTAGGTAGACAAATAATTTGTAAAAACAAAGATACAAGCAGAAGAAAGGTAAGAGAAAGTGTTAAATTGTTAGCAAAAAGAGGATAATGGTTTTATAGAGCTATATGTTATAAACGTATTTGCAAACATTGAAATCCAGTGATATTATTTTAGTTTGCTCTGATGGATGCGGAGCAAACAATCTAGAAATACAGCGGATTGCAGCATCCTACATATCTACCCGATTGCTTTTTGTTTTACTCCCTTGATAAGATTTTTTTTTATTTCATTGATTAAGAGGAAAAAAAAGAAACAAATTTCGCAGAACAGGATTTCGGGTTAGACTTTGGAATCCGACGTCGATTGTGGAAACAAGGTAATTCATTACACCCTCAGTATTTTCCACAACACGTCCATGTAACATTTGCCTCCTTCCCTTGAGCCCCATGGATACTTTTTTTTTTTTTTTGTTTTTTTTTTTAATTGTTCATTTCCCAAGCAATATAACGCTCGAGACAACTTTGCTGATCAGCCAACTATCAATTACTGAGGACTTCAAACGAAGCACGATAAGGATAACAAACAAATGTTTTCATGAACGAAAACATAACCCTAAAAGAAGTACTAAAGATACTTTGATGCGCGTGTATGTGCGGGTTAAAGATATAGGGACAGAGCGAGCAATAAAAAGGAGGGAGAAAAGGAGGAAGAGAGAAAGAAAGAGAGACAGAGAGAGAGAGAGGGAGGGAGGGAGAGAGTCACACACACAGAAACAGACAGACATAAAGTGAGATGCACAGAGAAAGAGAGAGATACAAAGAGAAAGACAGAGACAGAGAGAAAGAGAGAGAGACCGAGAGAGATAGAGGCAGACATAAGTGAGATACAGAGAGAAAAGGAGAGAGAGAGAGAGAGAGAGAGAGAGAGAGAGAGAGAGAGAGAGAGAGAGAGAGAGAGAGAGAGACAGAGAGAGAGACAGAGATAGACAGAGAGAGAGTATAAGAGGTCGCGGGAAAATAAGAGGGGGAAGATAGAAATAAAAAGCTGATTTAGTGAGATGGTAGAGGAAGACAAGAGAATAAAAAGGTAGATGGATTAAAAATAAGTATATAAATAGATAATCATCTATATTGATCAGTATAGACAAACAGCCAAGCAGAGAAATATGGGCGAAACCAAAGGAAAATGAGATAATAAAAGACGACAATATAGCACTAAGTGAAGTATATTGGAGTTTATAACAGAAGGACATGATGTATTTCAATTAAGGTGTGTCAATAACAATGAGGAGAAAAGAAAAGAAGCAAAGTTCACAGATACATAAATACTAACAGAGAAAGATCTAGAGTGTGTGAGCGTCTGGGAGAGACAGAGAGGGAGAAAGACAGAAAAAAAAATCCACCGAAATAAATAGACAGATAGATAGATATAGATAGATAAATACAAAGATAATTACTGAGAGGGTCCCTATGTTTTTGTATTATTTCTGTCGAAGCTATTAAAGCGAAACTATGTCAAATACAATTGTTTTTACTTAGTTTATTGTCCTTGAGTTCTAGTTGGTGACTGTTTTATACTTTTTCTACATTTCTCAAACATCTTCGGTCACCCCTACATCTTAATTGGTCCTGGAACTGAAGCTGTATGTAATGTTTCAAGAGTTGTGATCTAGCTTTTATAGCTTTACAGATAGATACATAGAGACAAATAGATATAGAGATAGAGGCAGAATCGGTGAGAGATAGGACAATTGAATGGAGGTGAACAACTTAGGACAGAGATCGCTCTGACAACATATAAAGATACGAGGTGTATATAGAGCTTACTAGAATCGATGTAGCAAACTAGGGAGGAAAGAATTACATAGCTGATAAAGGTTCACTCAGATCTCCAAACCATATCATCATCAAATTAATGAGTATGAAATGGGCATGAAATGTTGAATGGATAACCCTCTTTAACAATTTCCTTGTTTGAGACATGACTATTTATCAAGAAACTCTCTCTAACGATTTCCTTGTTTGAGACATCACTATTTATCAAGTAACTCTATATATGTTTACTTCCCCCTCCATAAAAAGTAACAACAGCAACAACAACAACAGCAACAATAATTAAAATAATAAAAAATAATAATAATATAAAACACATCTCATTAGGGATGTTGTTGTAACGTGGAATGACTTATTTTTCACATTTCTAGAGTTACAGAGGTTATTCCTGTTAAACAGAACTAAAAATTGACGAATGCATGGACTTTCTTGATGAATCAACGATTTGATTCGTACGCACTATAGTTAGATAAAAATAACAAAGGTCCCGTTATATATGTATATATATATATATATATATATATATATATATATATATATATACATATACAAAAATAAAAAGACCACTTTATCAAATTTAATTAAAAATAGGAAGTGGACCTGTGTAGGAATATATTTTTTTCATTTTTGACGGTCTTTTATGTGACAACCAAAAGTGCCATGGAACGAAATTTCATGCACACGACGTTTCAAGAAATTAGAATAAATTGAAACGAAACTCAAATCAAAATGGAAGGTACACACATTCTACACATTCAAAAAGTTGCATAAAAAATGAAATAGTAACAAAATACTATTCTTTAAGAAATAAAAACCCACGGTATACTTCAGCATGTTGGTAAAAATTCATTTAAATTGGTTCATGCCACCAGCAAAAGTCTGAGAGTGAAACTGAATATGAAAGACGAAAGCCCAAAATTCATTTCTCGAACGAAGTTAGAAAAAATATATTCTTACATCTTACAAAGCCGCCAAGTCTGGAAAACAGCGGCTGCGGTAGTTACAATTAAATACATCGTGGCAGTTTGCAGCGGATTACAGTCTCTGTCAGGCCTTCACACATCGACAAGACGGGGACATTAATTAAGAGCAAGAGCGACCACAAGACACAGGACACAATGTATTTCAACTTACAAAACAGAAAGGTCGTGGAAGAAAGGGGGAATGATTGCTCATATGTCGCAATTGAATTGAAAAGAGAAGGAGGGTAAAGTTGGGAGGAGTTGTGGGGGGGGGGGTGGGGACGAGGGCGAAGTGGGAGGAGAGAGGAAATGGAGGAAAAAACACAAGGCCTTCAAACAATGAAGGAATGTCTTGAAATCACAAGTACGAGCTAAATTTCAGGAGACCAGGATGTCCCCACTAAGAGCATGCTGACAGTACATGAACAGGGTGGTTTATAAGGTGTGAGTTCGCTGCAACTTACATCTTGGTCAATGTTTCAACAATATAAAACTATTTAGGTGAATCTTTACTGAGCCTGTAGAGCCTCGTCCTAACAGCTAAGTCATCTGAGATTAAACCCGGCTCCTCGTGAAACTGCACAGTTTTGTGCCTTATTAAATCAAGTGTCCAGTCTACCTGGTGAAATAAATTTCAAAAACTAAACGATAGACCCAGGGAGTTTTAATCACAATATAGTACAAAATAACTTGCGATTCAGCCAATAAGTCACATACATATGATAGGATATAAAATGAGAAATAAAATTGAGAGGTGTTTAAATCAGTTCCTCTTTAAACTAAAAGACAAAGTATTCAGAAGAAAGTAGAATCTACATTTTATTCAATGATGTGACTTTAAATTTATCTGTGAACACTTCATTACCCTGGTTACAGCCAACTGCAGCCTGTGTGTTTCGCGTCAGATAGATAAGAGGTGATTTGCAGTCTGGACATGTGGCCTAGACCTCTCAATTAACACGGCGAGATAATTATCTCCCTTCCTCGTCTGACAGACAGCGGAAGTCAAGGAGAGGTCTTTGTTAGAGGTGCTGCACAGTTCGGATAAGACGAACCTCTCTCTAGGTCTGTGGACGCCCGGTGAGGGTGAGGAGGTATTCAAGTATGAAGAAGATAAGCTTCTCCAGAGTCTAAGCACCCTATTATGAGCGCCTCCCATTAGTGCTAACATCGATACTCATCTGGACAGAAAATTTCCCTGCTCGTTAAGCCAAGCACGAAACAAAAAAGAATGAAAATCCTGCCATTACTTTCCCCTTTCATCTAACATGGTTCACTTGAAGTAGTAGTAGCCATCAATGGTCCTTTAGCTCTTTTCTTGACCATCCCCATAGTTATTAACCAATCTAATTGTAATGAAAAACATATCAACTGCTATAAACTGGTATGGAGAAACTACATATCAAAATGTTTTTAGACATGATATATAACACATTTTAAAAAATTCCAAAGGATGATAATACAAAATCACTTTTAAATAATTTATATAAAGTACAGTATTGATATTGGCTGCCAAACATAAAAAAACAATTCCTTTTCCATGTAGTGCATAATTTAGAATAATAGTGAAACAAGGGACAAAATAGAATTAGTTTACAAAAATCCACCAAATTGTTTTACAATAATACATCGAATCTAGCGGGAACAATTCTCTTTTAGCTGGATGTTTAGAGGATAATCTCTTCAAATAATTATGGGTTTAAAATGTAGCAGTGTTTGGTATACACCAGGATACTGCGATGCAATAGTTAAAAAAATGTCACATTCTTGTTTCGATGTTTGTCAGGCCTATAAATTTCTTAGAATAAAATCCGTTTTCTCTTTAAGCATTGCCCTGTTTCCATCTCATTTAAACTGTCCTAAAGCCTCCCCGTTTCCTTTTTTTTTTCTCTTCTAAATTCTTTTCCTTTCCACTGTTTTACTTTCTAATAATTTTTCTTTTAAATTTTATTGACCACTTTTTCATCACTCATAATGTTTGTTCTCTGTCTATGTGTCCATCCGCATCTGTCTCTTTCTCTCTGCGACTTGATAAAAAAACTTAATTTTTTAGAAGCCTCAAGATTTAATTTAGGGCGAGTAAATTATCTCCCCTATCTGTTATACTAAAACGAGCAAAAGAACTCATTCAAAGAGTAAGGCTGAAATATTGCCTAGCAACAACAACCTCCCCCCTCCCCCCACCCAATAATATTAGGAACGAAAGGTATTAACCCAAAACGAATTGTTTCCTTCAACCTTTATATCTCAATATCTGTGTTATTTTCGCGATTGCTATTCACGCCCACACATTATTTCTTAGAAAATGATTTTTTTTTTAGTAACTACTCCTTTCTTTAATGCGATGATTTGAACTATCAATTTTCTTTCAGCTTGAATTGCAGATAAAAACGAAATGATTAAGTCACGAAATAAAATCGAAATATAAACTTCTCGTGTGGGATTTTTTTTTTCCTTTTTCGATTCACGCCCCTATGTTTCCAGACTAATTACGTAGAGTGATTCTCTTCGAGGTAAATTAATTTCTATTAAGAAAGAAGTTAAATCACAATGGCCCCAAAAAGATTATAAACTTACTTATTTAGCAGATGCAATTCAGAATTTAATAAAGAGAAAGATGCAAGGTGGTGAGAAGTTATAATCAAGAAAAAATCCTATAAATAAATGAGAAAAAAAATAGTCTGATCACCTAAAGAAAGATGATCATTTTAAACAAGATATTTGCATCAATTTAGCTTAATCATACCGTAATGAATTAAAAAAAATACGTAAAAGTATGCAAAGTATGAGCTTCCAGGACTGTGATCAATCCACATAACATTAAAAAAGTCGCCAAGCTTTACGGCTTCACATTTATATTTCATTGTTCCGAATTCAAACTATTTCACTCCCGATTGAGGGGGAAAATTGATGGCAGGGCAGATATATTATACACCTTACGAATCTTGCTTTTTTTCTGCTCATGCATTTTGATGCAGAAAGATCGCAAGATCCGAGCTGACTCACTTTCATAGTTGATCTCATTTCTGAAAACAATTCAGCCCCTCATAATGTCTTCGACTAAAATCATCGTAGAGTTGTAGGGGCCAAGAGTCTTAGCAGATTTAATCCTAAACAAATAGGATTTGACATACAATATGCACTTCAAAGTATTCTTGATATATCAGTTCGATAAAAAATACAAAACAAAAAAAAAAAAAAACAACAAAAAACAAAACAAAACAAAACCCCAAAACAGCAACAAAAGAAAACGCAGTCACTTTAAAATAACTCCCATTAAGAACACTTTGCTCGTTTTTTATAAAATCCAAATCAATTTATCGATCTTTTCAACATTTATTATTATAAAGATTAAAAGAAATGAGCAGCTGCGAATCCCCATAAAGCAGAGTAGCTGTGTTTGACGAGAATCTTTAACCTTCTAATTAACGTTTAAAGGAATGTTTAAACCTTAAATAGATTAGGAAACACAGAATTAGCTGATTTCCCAATGGCACTTTAAAAATAAGTTAAACGTTTGCTCTAGAGAGGCAGTAGAATGGAACTGCCTAAATTCACTCCGCTTCCGACTCATGGAAGTAAATAAACTTGGAGTCCACAGCTTCTCCAGTTTGTTATTTGGGGATTTATACGACTTGGAGAAGCCCATGAGGGACGGATTGTAGAACATCATCATTTTTATGTTAATAGAAGTAGAACTCATAACAAGCTAGGAGTAAATAGTCTTTGTATCAACATAATATAAACTTGACCTTGAAAGAGAGAGAGAGAGAGAGAGAGAGAGAGAGAGAGAGAGAGAGAGAGAGAGAGAGAGAGAGAGAGAGAGAGAGAGAGAGAGAGAGAGAGAGAAAGCAGTAAGCGTAACCTCATCCTCATTCTGAATATATTCAGAGACTATCTTCAACCAGGGCCAATGGAAGGTCAATGAGGAAATGCTGGATATTTGGCTTCTGACGAGGACTGCTGGTAATTATCAGCTTCACTGAGATGATAGGTGAAAACTAGATTCTATACCGGGAACTGATTAATGCAGGATATTCCTGTCATCTATAGCGGTGAGGGACCTCTGTTTTGTGTTCTAGCCCTTAGCATGATGGGTGACACTCTCAACAGATATGTCTGGTTAGTATAATGTCTCGTACACTTATAGACAAGCATCTTTAACAACCATCTGTTTTATTCCTGACAAAAGTCGCTTACCTTAACTTTGTCCGGGAGTGGACAGAAACTCTGGAAATATTGGAAATGAAACAACTAGAAAGGTTAGAAATGAAAACGCAATACAAAACCAGATGACTGAAATTATCCTCTCTCTGAGGGATTCTCAACAAAGATATGGATACACTTTCACACCTTTAGACTAGTGTGAGATCAATAGCATATTAATGTCAACAAAGACTTCAACCATTCAGAACAAAACAAAAGAAATCGAAGATATATCATAGAACAATTCAAATCTCTTTGTCGAAGGTCGAGATAAGAAAAATGTAGATAAAGTAATACTGGAAAAAACCCCACCATCTTTGACTCACCCCCATTCCTTCAAGAGTATGACCTGATATGACGATCTAATGCATAATTATATTGTCTCCATCTGGCAAGAAATTGAGGAGGACGGATCACCAGTTAACTGTTGAATGAGACTAAGATGTCATTGTGGCATGCTTGGACAGTCATCATATAATAATAGTCGAATCAAAGTTTTAGATGTGCTTTGAACTTCATGGTGAATTCATAAGCAATTATAAGCACTTTTAATAATGTGAAGATTTTTTTGATAAAGTTTCTGCCACGATATCATCATCATCCTCATCCGGCTGATAATCTTTAAGAGGGCATATATGTTTTATCAAGTATCTCTTAAATAACGACTAAACATAGAACAACCAAAAAAGCTGTTCTGAGTCTTTCATTATGTTCTATGAACTAATCTCTGTCAGGAGGATCGAAATGCTCTGCAGGTTTTTTGAGGTTCCCATAACTGAGAATCTTCCAATAATGATTTCATTCACAAGTTACGACTCTTTCTCACTGTTTCTTTATAAGTCGTCTGACTGCAAGTTACGCATAACCCTTTAAGCACAGTGTGTTTCCACTTTTGCTTATTCATGTACATAAAATACAGTCTCATACAATTATTTGTTGTGCAATCTTAACCCAAAGGCGTGAAGGAAAGTCGTCTGGATATTTTTGTCCAAAACTTTCATGCTCACTGAAAAGTCAACTCCCATGCTCTGTCTAATCTCTCAATTCCTCCCTCTCTCTGTCCCCCTCTCTTTCTCTCTCTCTCTCTCTCTCTCTCTCTCTCTCTCTCTCTCTCTCTCTCTCTCTCTCTCTCTCTCTCTCTCTCTCTCTCTCTCTGTACCAATCAGAAAAAATTCACGCATATTTAGAGGGCTATGATCCGCATAACAAATTTTCTAGAAGAATATTTAGCATTGCCCTCTTGTTTATTATTTTGACACTTTTTTTACTTGTAGCGTGCCCAGCAGTCAAGAATTTTTGTTTCTTTTATAGGACTGAAATCATCCAAACAGGTCAATTTTACGCCAAGTCCTTCGCAAGAGGGCTGCAGAATCTTATAAAAATCTCGACTAAAAACGAAATCAGTATTTTAGACTCACCAGTAAAACAACGAATGAAGTCTGCACGGTTCAACAACATTAACGCTAATACTTATGCCAGAGGTATGTGAAGTCAAGTCTGGAAAGAAATTTTCCAAACACCAAGAAAAGGTAAAACATTCAACAAAAAAATACCGCCAAAGGTATTCTCACTGTTTCTGACTGTTGGGCTATATCAATAGAATCCAATTCTGTGGCTCAGTTGCTTGCGAAATAACATTTCCTACAACATAATTGAACTAGAAGAGAGCTTTCTTTTTAACAAAGGCAGCCTGTCGTCTCAGATATGGTAGTTTATGGGCAACTTAATAATATGGCACTACCATTTGTTATGCTTAACATATAGGAAAAGTGTGAGGTTCGAAAGCTGAACTGGCATAGATGTCGCTATCAGATATATATTTGAGTTTTAATGGTAAACTTTGTCTTTTCTAGTGATACAGTTTAAATTTGAGTCTACCATTTAATAAAATATAAAATATTATTCAGTCTATGGCTTCTTGCATGAACCCTCAATAGGTTTTAAACTGTATAAAATCTTGAACTAAATGTCCCGTCGTAGACATAGAAAACTTTAAAATGGTTCGAAATATGGAAAATATACTTAAATTCTGCCACAGCATTTAAAAAAATAACCTTCTACGTAAATGTAAGATATATCATATAGAAAAAGACAATCTTTTTGTTTTCCATAGAAACTAAAATTTAGAGAGATACTAACCAGAAATCAAGATACGTGATTTCCAAAAAGGCCAAAACAAAACATACTTAAAACCGATTCATTCTAGTTGACAAGACTAAAAACTTGGGTACTTAGAGTAAGCCTTTTTGTTAAGCTAAGATACCTGAGCTTGATGATTAGGTTTTATTCAGCGCACAGAAACCACTCTCTTTTTAATTTTTTTCGATATTGTAAACGGATAAGTAAAAATCTGCTTTCGCTGGCTGGTTAGCCCAGTGAAGTATTTTTAGTTGCTTCAGTCCTTGCAGCAGTTTGTGATGATATAAACCAAACCATTGACGATTATTTTTAAGTTTACATTTCAGTTCCCAAGATGGCTCTGATAAATCTAAAAGCACTTACTTTGTAAGTTATATTTCATTAACTACCCTCAGTTGAGAGAAGGCCCTCAGAAATATTTTTTACGTTTTAAACGTTTGAATTTTATTCTTACATTGACAAACAGATCAGTACATTATTTCTTTCGAAATTTTCAAGCGGAACACACTAAATGACGATGATGATAAAGATGATCATTGTGATGATAAAAGTAATAATGACTATAATGATTATGACAATGGTGATGGTGATGATAATAATGATGATATGATTATGAAGTTACCCATAATGACGATGAACAGAGATGAAGATGTTATAATTTGAATCAGAATTCAGAATGTGGTCACGATTTCTCATAAACGTAAGGATTTAAAGCTACAAGATCTTTGCATTAATACAATTGTATATTGAAATCTTTTAAAAAGAGTTTTATTTATATCCTAATTGGTTTGTTTCAACTACGATTTGATTGTTTTGTGTTTTACAAGTATTTTTCTCTTTTGTTGTTTTTATACCTTAAAAATTGACGATTTCTTCTTTTTTTTTTTTTAGTTATATGTATCAAACTGTTTTTTTCCTACTAAATGTATTCTGTTCAATCAAAAATATATTTCTATCCGTTCAATCGTGAAACTGGAGTTGTGGGTACCTCTGGCGCTGCAACTTCACACAATAATTATAGGATAAACTTAGATTCATTTTATATGTTTGTTTGGAATGAAATGGAGACATGCACTTGCTGTATTGGCGAGACAGACATGGGCACTATTTTTTTCAAGTCAGTAGAGTAGGATTATTCTTATTTTTTATTATATTTATATCGCGATCTTTAAACGTGTTGCTGAGCGGTGTTTCAAGAAGACAATAACTCGCAAAGCGATCTTGCAGAATTTTTACGTCTTTTTATTTTAGGGTAATACCTAGCGCTTGGTCTAATCCACGCAAGCCGTGCATTCATAAAACTCAGCCGTAAGAAGTGTTGTTCATGTCAAAATAACGCGCTAAACCTTTGAAAACCCACTTTGCCGACGCAAAACACACTCATTAAACAACTACAAAAAAGTGCACACCATGCGTTTTAGTCTAATGAATTTTTACCCATTTTGCTAACAAGCTGAAAGTCTATTCTACGAACAACACTCCAGTTGCAGCTGGGGTGCATATGTGAAAATAGGCTTACGGTGTTGATAATTTTATCCTTATGCTTATATGATCTAGATGTAATTATTCCTCCACCTATCTATCTTTACCTAGAATTTAGATACTCTATTATTCTAAAAATACAATTTGATCTAGATCTTAAAAACTTTTGAAGTTCTCAAACTTTTGACTTGAGTTTAGTTGCTGTAAATATCTAGGCCCTAGAAGTAGAATTTTTTTAGATTCTTTACTCAGATCTTACTCTATGGTCTATTCAAAACAGTTTGAGAACTACCGCCACCTACATTGTAGGCCTTTCAGTTTCATTCCTTCCATCTCTGCCCACCTGTGCTTTCAGGAGGAAGTTCAAACACTCACGTTTTCCTAAAAAGAAAATAATATTCATAGTTTAGCTTTTAATTTACAAAAAACACTATTTTGGTAAAAATTAATATTACTACTCCAATCTTTAGGGCAAATTACAGCTTTATCCTAAATTTGACGCGTCATGCCAAGGTGGTCTAAAAAATCTCGGTTGATGGTCTGGTCCACCTTTTTCGCCGAGCTCCGTTATTTTAAGATGAGTTGGCCTGCTAGCTTAAAAAATAACTTAAGTTCAGGATCATAGAACATTTAGGAAACGAAGATAATTTTCATATGCAAGAAGGAAAAGTAAAATCTCCGGCTGAATATGCAAGAAGAATAAAAAGGAATGATCATGCAAATACAGGCTATCGGAACGGAAGGAATTACAAAATGATGCAGATAATTTGAGAAAGACATCTGAGTAGGAAACGGCAATAAAACGAACCGTGCACAAAGTCAGAAAAAAAATAATTGAAAGGAAGATTGAGAGAGAGAGAGAGAGAGAGAGAGAGAGAGAGAGAGAGATAGATAGAGAGAGAGAGAGAGATAGATAGAGAGAGAGAGAGATAGATAGAGAGAGAGAGATAGATAGAGAGAGAGATAGATAGAGAGAGAGAGAGATAGATAGATAGAGAGAGAGATAGATAGATAGAGAGAGAGAGAGAGATAGATAGAGAGAGAGAGATAGATAGAGAGAGAGATAGATAGAGAGAGAGATAGATAGAGAGAGAGATAGATAGAGAGAGAGATAGATAGATAGAGAGAGAGATAGATAGAGAGAGAGATAGATAGAGAGAGATAGAGAGAGATAGATAGAGAGAGAGATAGATAGATAGAGAGAGAGATAGATAGATAGAGAGAGAGAGATAGATAGATAGAGAGAGAGATAGATAGATAGAGAGAGAGATAGATAGAGAGAGAGATAGATAGAGAGAGAGATAGAGAGAGAGAGAGATAGATAGATAGATAGAGAGAGAGATAGAGAGAGAGAGATAGATAGAGAGAGAGAGAGATAGAGAGAGAGAGAGAGATAGATAGAGAGAGAGATAGATAGAGAGAGAGATAGATAGAGAGAGAGATAGATAGAGAGAGAGATAGATAGAGAGAGAGATAGATAGAGAGAGAGAGATAGAGAGATAGATAGATAGATAGATAGATAGATAGAGAGAGAGAGAGAGAGAGAGAGAGAGAGAGAGAGAGAGAGAGAGAGAGAGAGAGAGAGAGAGAGAGAGAGAGAGAGAGAGAGAGAGAGAGAGAGAGAGAGAGAGAGAGAGCCAATGGTAACGCACAGGTATCCATCAAAAGTACATCGCATGACAACGTGCCCGCGCCCTGCGAACAAAGCATAATTATATGCTATCATCATCATCATTCTGCATCTTTTTTTTTTTTATTTAAAACATGGAGGCAACGGCAATTTGAGACCCTAAAGCAAAGAGTCTGAGAGCACTTTAGACTTTTGTCATAGACTCTTAAAAATCATTTACAACAACAATAGATAGCAAGACTGGAGCATTACAGGCTATCAACGGTGGATCCAATGTTCTTTTCAAACAAGCTCTACCATTTCTTGAACTGGCATACATTCGTTGATTAGAAAGTGCTCAAAGAAAAATGGTTAAATTTAACAATTTCTAAATGTCATGATCTTTTTCTTTTTTTAATAACGATCATAGAATATTAGCTTATTGGGAGAAAAAAAAGGAAAAATGCGCTTTCTGATTGATTATAATTGTTAGCAAACTGCAACACAAGCACATAATGAATGTTCCTAACAAATAATGAATTTTTTCTCCTTTTTTATTTAGGAAACCGATAAATTATGAAGTTACCTTGATCCAGACTGTAACAAATAATATTAAACGGTTGAACAAAGAAAACCAATAAATGTTTGTATTCTTATTATTTCTTCTGTCATACCATCATTTAAATTCTTCTATTTGCTTTATTCATCAAAATGGCATAATATTAGTACTAATTAAAAAAAAAAATACAAATAATTTTTTACACCCACCAAAAAAAAAAGTTCAATCTTCACTATTAAATGTTAATGCATGATATGAAAGTAAAATAATGACAGTTATCCTTTTCGCAGTGGTATTGTAATTCCACTACCTCGACTTCTTTCCTATAGCAGTGATGGGGATGGTTACGTCGGAATCAAGCTAAACATCGATAAGACAAGTGATGATAGTAGTAGTTGTAGGGGTATTGTGAATAGTAATAGTAGTGATGGTGGTGGTGGTGGTGGTAGTAGTAGTAGTAGTAGTAGTAGTAGTAGTAGTAGTAGTAGTAGTAGTAGTAGTAGTAGTAGTAGTAGTAGTAGTAATATTAGTAGTAGTAGTAGTAGTAGTAATAGTAGTAGTAGTAGTAGTAGTAGTAGTAGTAGTAGTAGTAGTAGTAGTAGTAGTAGTAGTAATATTAGTAGTAGTAGTAGTAGTAGTAGTAGTAGTAGTAGTAGTAGTAGTAGTAGTAGTAGTAGTAGTAGTAGTAGTAGTAGTAGCATCAGCAGCAGCACCAGCATCAGTAGTAGTATAGCAGTAGCAGTAGAAGTAGTAGCAGTAGTTGTAGTAGTAGTAGTAGTAGTTGTAGTAGTGGTGGAGGTGGTCGTATTATTATTATTATTATTATTATTATTATTATTATTATTATTATTAGTAGTAGTAGTAGTAGTAGTAGTAGTAGTAGTAGTAGTAGTAGTAGTAGTAGTAGTAGTAGTAGTAGTAGTAGTAGTTGTAGTAGTAGTAGTGGAAGATACAAGAGGATGACTGCCAGCAACAGAAAGCTTCTGTTAAGAGACTAACTATTCTTAACTTTCGAAATTTTTTTTTACGAAGCGTTTGTAAACAAATGAAACTGATTTACATCCTTGGAGTGTGGTGTTTTCGAATTAAGAATTCATACTAAAAGATAAACCGTCGTTCTATTCCAAAGTTTTCCTTTTGAATGAAAAAAAATTGAAACACACATACAATATTTTTTGGCCTGATAGTAATCAACACATGCTGAGTCAAGGACAATGTCTGCAGTCTCAGTTGATTTCCTTTCTCAGCACGAAATTTCTTGAGTCTTTATTATTGATAATGATAATTTCACTTTCGCTGACGCTGAATTGAAAAGAAAAAGTGACGTTTCAGACTGAATTAAAAAGCTAAAGAGATAATTATTCATTCCTTCTATCCTGATTTCCCCATACGGTTCTCCTCGATAAAAATCCTAAAATCTTGAGGGAAAATCTTTCAGTTTGCTTCTGGCTAGGAACGAATAATTATTTAAAGAAAGAAATAACTAACAAAAATGAATAAGGTAATAACAGAAGAAAGCACAACCTACTCAGTGAAGTGCACTAGCAGTCAATGTTTTGATACTGCAAAATATTAGACATTATAAGGATGATGATGATGATGATGATAATAATAATAATAATAATAATAATAATAATAATAATAATAATAATAATAATAATAATAATAATAATAATAATAATAATAACAAAGATAATAATAATAACAACAGCAACAACAACAACAACAATATATATAAATATTTATATACACACACACACACACACATATATATATATATATATATTTTTTTTTTTTTTTTTTTTTTTTTTTCCGATTGAGAGAAGAATTCTGAACATTAACAGAAAGTATATCACAAAAAGACTTTGCTGACTTTCTTTAAGGATCAAAGTACACATAAATTTCTGAACAGAAAATTCGTCATTGAATCATTGTCAGGAAAATTCATAAGGATCTCAAGTAAATAATATGCTTGCATATGATTACACTCTTTTTTCTTTCTATCTCTAAGATATCTTTTTTAATCTGATCTATAATTTAAAACAAATTCCCATTTTACCCGAACGTAAACTTTATGTTTGCCTTTGATGATGCATGCAGTAAAATTAAAAGATTCCATGCAAATTCTTTATATGGCTCCATTTTGCTTTACATTTTGAATTTCGTGAAGAGTTCGGTTTTGTATTTGCGACATTTGCGGGTATATTCTCTATATTTCGATAGAACAATATCGATTTATCCCTCAAACATAAGACTCAGGATAAATCTCATTTAGAAATATTATATCGTCTGTTCTTTTCCATCTGATAATCTGCTGTGGGCTTTCGGCGTATCCAGTTCTCTTATTTCATGCAGTGATCATAGATATTAGCTTAACTCTGTCTGAAGCGATAGACCAAGATTTTCTGTCTCAAAATAACCAGCACGGAGATCAATACCTTCCCCGCTGCCTTAGCGGTGTCGGGTAGTTTCGAGTTTCGCTATTTTTTTGTATGAAGTTAACATGTGAAATCAGCTAATTTGTTCGTTCTAAATCTGTTTTAGATTCCTTTCAAACGCTTTTTAGAGGGCTATGAACTCCTGCAAAAAGTGTCCGAAGGTGCACAGCCTAGCAGAAATTCATGGGTGCGCATCTTTTTAAACCTATGCGATAATGAATGCTTTAAAAAGATCTTTAGACTTGGATATTACAAAATCAGCTAACAATTCTTATTAAGACGCACGATTAATTTTATGCATCGTTTTCTAAAATTAAAAAAAAAGAAGAAAAGCTTCCTAAGGACACAACTGAGCCTCAATGTTGTAGGTTTAATTTGGTAGCTAGACAATTTCTCAAACACTTTGAGAAATGCAAGGAAAACTTACAGAAGAAAATTAAAAAAAAAAAAAAACAGACAAGGAAAGCAAATGAAAAAAAAATCAACGTAAAAACATACGCAAATCCTAATATCAATTAAGTGTTAAATTTTGATTGTACAGGCTGAACAAATGAATAAAGCAGTCAAAATGACGCAAGGAGGAAAAAAGAACAGTTCAAGAGCAACCAGTCAGACATTAAAAACAAATTATTTGACATAACTTTCTTGACGAGTTGATCTGCGAACTGGAACTACAACTAAATGTCATCTAAAAGTGGTATTCAAAATATTCTAGGCATTGGCTTCCAATAAAAAAAAAATCACGATTATTTTTACACCTTTCAAGTTTCATCCAGCTGAGTCAGTTATTTCTCACAACGGTATTTGATCCGGCCTGACTCTTGAAGCATGATTCAAGGAAGGCTACCGATACGCTTGGTTTAGAACAAATGAATTTCTTAGCTGCTCATAAAATCTTAGTGTCAGATAAAAGCTATCGGATATGCCTGGATGAATCTACGTAATAAGGTTTAGATCTCCTTTGAATCTCATAACCCCTTTATACCCGATTAATGAGCCGTTACTAAAACTTATCACACCGACTTTATATATTGGTTTGACTGAGTGTAGATACCTGAAAAACCATATTTTTTCGGTATTAAATATCAGTAATTGCTGCACAACACAAGATTATTGAAAAGATTTCAATTATTAATATACATATGTCACACCGTACTGTAGATGAGTGCACGCTTAAACTGTCTGTCGCTTGAGTGAACATTAAAGGGCTTAAGAAATTTATCAGATAATACTGCTTTTATTTTCCTGGATCAAAATCCCAAAGCGGAAGGTTTTATTGGCCATGGTGCGGCGCATATACCGGAATATTTTTTATATATATATATATATATATATATATATATATATATATATATATGGAGAGAGAGAGGGAGAGAGAGAGAGGGAGAGGCAGAGAGAGAGAGAGAGAGAGAGAGAGAGAGAGAGAGAGAGAGAGAGAGAGAGAGAGAGAGAGAGAGAGAGAGAGAGAGAGAGAGAGAGAGAGAGAGAGAAAGAATGTAGAATTAAGAACTAGATTAAATTTTTTTAAGTGTTAAAAACAAAGTACCAGGAATAAAGATAAAAACCTGCCTTCTCTAGATCTTAACTCGGATCTACTCGCGACTACATTGATCTAAATGAAATCTTTTCAGAGCTAGGAAGGAATACAATTTGAAGCTGGAATTCATCTGGAAGGAAAACAAGTTGCTATTGAAGAATGTCACCGAACGTGTCATGATTGCTATCAGCCAGTCCATGGTTTAATTTATTTTGTCTTTGAATGTTTCTGCATGAGTCTGTTTCAGATGTAAATTAGGCTGATCCAGGGTCTAGCTGCAGTCATAACAATGCATCAACAGCCTCTCAAAATATGCGTGTCCTCAAAACCAAAGTGTAGACAGACATCAATCCTAGAAATCTCAATCAATAGAAGAGCCAGTAGTTCCAGTACCGCCCCGATACTCACAGGGACCCTCTTCGCATGTTAGAACCCACGGACTGACAGCGTCGGTAAGTGAATTCACGGCTTCATTTTTTTCGGCTCTACCCTGACCCTGCCTGATAGGGACTCAAGTTTGATTATTATACAGAAAAGGCCTGTGATGGCCACATTGTGGAAAACTATATCAGTTAAACTGACTCCACCCCCAAACAATGAATTAAAAAAATGTGAAAAAGGAACTTACTTGAAATTTAATATGTGTTGGTTGAATATTATTGAGAAAGTTGGGTCACACCTCTCATTTGTAACTTGTTAAACGTACCGCTAACATGTTTCAAACCTGTTAGTATTTTATTCCAGACACTGTAGGAGTCTGGTAAGGCTTTATAAATATTCAAATATTTTTCCTTATCTTTTGCGATGTCCACTAAAAGTCGCCGACTAATTTTAATTTAAATACATGGCTCACTGAGATAACTATTATACGCCTACCAAGTCACATCCGTGCAAACGTTACAATTAAATAAAAAGAACAGTATGACTTAGATATTTTTTTTTTCTGAAAAAGAATTTATAAAGACTCTTCACTAGATCTTAATCTATACAAAACAGAGCATTAAGGATTAAGAATCTGAAAAAACAGAAACAAGCTAATCTCCATCTAGACATATTTTATATATAAACTATAAAATATCATCTAGAGCCATTTTTTAATATTTAGATATATATTCTCTATCTTAAACTTAGGCGCATAGAATTTTTTTTATTATTATTATTTCTCCTTGATTTTGAGACCTGTTCAGTTAAATAATTCCTAAATAAATACATTTTTGAAATATATAATTTTATTTAGATATTGGATTGAGATCAATTTTATGACATTTAATTTTTTGAAAGAATACAGAGTCTAATTCAAATCTATAGTTCTGAATTTAAAACTAAAACGAGCAATTAGAGCTGAAGGAATATCTCACTGAATACCACAGAGCAGTATTTTGCTTTTCATTCTTGCACGATCTATTCCCAACACAGTGCTTTCAAAGTACGGGAAACTTCTAACGTGCTAACAAGTCTCGGTAACAGACGAGTGTTATGTTAGCGGGCAAATCTCCAGACAGATAAATGCTGGAGCCTCAGGGAACTGAGCAGAAGTAAACGTCTAGTTTGGACTTAGTTTATTGGAAGACGCATGGTAGGTATTTCATCGACATACGTCTGGACGAGAATAGATGCCTGGTGACGATATTACTGCCTGGCAATTACCCCGTGGTCCAGATCTGCGCCTGTCGCTGGCGTTATTTCCGAACCGCGATGCATGCTTAAATCGATGCCATTGACTGTATAGTTTATAAAGCGCTACCCCAAAATAAACTCAACTGTTTTTTCTTAATAAAGAAAAAAAATCGTCTTTCATCGCACCTTGCGGAACCTTTTTGTTCATCACAACAAATATGCATTGCAACATTAAAAACACCACTTCATAACAATGACAAGATTGAAAATATAAGACATAGTCTTGAGAATCACAAAATGTGTTCTATTGCTGCCTTAAAGCTGGATGTGAAGGACAAATATGCATTGCAACATTAAAAACACCACTTCACAACAATGACAAGATTGAAAATATAAGACATAGTCTTGAGAATCACAAAATGTGTTCTATTGCTGCCTTAAAGCTGGATGTGAAGGACTGATCTAGGCATAAAAATGCTCAGACCTAGATACCACTGACAATCTTAAACTGTCCGATTCTCATTGAGTGAGGTCATATCGTGCCAATGCGATGTGAAGCCCATTGAAATGATAAAAAATATGTAGATTATAACGGATCTTTCTTACTTGTTTTTTTTTCTTTTTTTTTAAGCTTACTTTAACGAAAACCTTCACAAAAGATATTCTTAATTCTTAGTAAGAACAAAAATGCAAAAGCATGAACGTTACAACAAAATTGAGAGCAGTAAGCCGAGGTTTTTGAGAATTCGTAATTATTTTTCATCTTCTTCTGACTGTAGTGCTCATGTAGCTCCAGTCATTAAACTTATGTTTATGATTACTGCTAGGATTAATTTACAAAAGCAACTGAAATATGAAAGATCTGTTAAAACTTCCAACGCTGAGGCGATCTGTGACTGTGCGTTTAAATTACGATTACTTTTTAGTCCCAACTGGGAAGATACTCAAACAAAAGAAAGAGAGTGAGGGCAGAGAGAGAAAGAGAGAGCTATTGACAGATAAGGAGAGAGAGAGAGAGAGAGAGAGAGAGAGAGAGAGAGAGAGAGAGAGAGAGAGAGAGAGAGAGAGAGAGAGAGAGAGAGAGAGAGAGAGAGAGAGAGAGAGAGAGAGAGAGAGAGAAAGAGAAACAGAGACAGACAGGCAGACAGACAGACAGACAGACGGAAACTGACAGACAGCCCCAAAGGCATCTTCAGTGATCGGGAAAGCAAAAAGTTTATAAACAGATACAGGCTGCGGCAAGAAAATTTACGAAAAAGTAAATAACACACGATAATGTTTATGCAACAAAAATCAGATAGGAGAACGTGATGAATTTACTTTGCATTGGTGTCCCTCCAGCCTAGACAATACATGGCTAAAATAATTTCAAGTTACTATCACACAAATAAAATATTCATCGAGTACATTTTAGGAATCTAATGAAATGTGAAGTGGACTAAATCTGTAACTTCATGAGATCCCGCTAATGAAATTTTTCTTTTTTAGCTCATACCATACCCGATGCTTCCCTCTCCACCTCAGGACAAATGCACGCATGCGCTTTACACATGAAATTCGGCTGCTTACTGCTTGACCAGACCCACCCATCATTCATCAAGTGTTCCTTTAAATTTGCCAGTTCCCTAATGCACATGATGGTTTACAATCGGGACTCGCATGCTATAAGTGTCAAGAGCACCTGAGAAATGGAAAAACTAGATCTAGATGTTCAGCTTTCTACAGATCGCACCATTTATCAAAGCTTGTTCAAGCCTGCAGGTTTCTGTCATAACTTTCCAGATCAAACCAACGTGAGCAGTGCAGATGATCATGGGCTACTCACGCGGTCTATGTAGAAAGGATTCTTTGAAAATTACCATAAATGATTCAGTTTGAGCAAAATCTCCAAAAGAGGCGTATTTATGTGAATCGAAATTTTCAAACAATACAGTGAGAGCCGCATGAAGGTTATTATTCAGTTTTGATTGACCATAATCCACATCTTTTCTGTACTGTATAAAATTATTGATGACTTTATGACCATGGTCCCTGTGGATGGCTCGTTTTTGGTGGTGAAATGAATACCAACGTCGCGGATTTGGACTTTAATTAATTATATCCTAATAAACAATTATTTAACATTAAAATTATCAAACCAAAGCATGATAATAAATGCTTAATAATTATAAAATTTGACGGCTGCATTCCTTGGAATATCGAAAGGAGCATGACCGATATACTTTAAATGTTGTTGCAAGCCATATTTCTGGATCAACAAGTACTTCTAACAATGTATAATATATACACCATGGCAGTCAGAAAAATGTTGGACACAGAAAAGTCAACCACAATCAATTATGGAAATTACTGTTGCCTTCTTTACATAATCAGATTAAGTTATTTACAGAAACAACAAGAAACATTTTTTTATAAAGGAGAACAAGAATTTGCGGGAATAACAATCAAGGGAAACTAGGATAAGGAATGTTGATTATAATTATGTATTCGTGATATCGTACTGGCAACGGGATCTTCTTTCCTTCTAGAACAGCATCAATTTAGCAAAAGAAAAAAAAATATGTTTCAGCACCTCCGTTCTTCTGCATTTTGACTTTATCTTTCAGTCAGTATTTCTCCTTCGTTTTTCTCTGTGCCCTCCTCGTCCCCCACTCCGTGTCTTCTCAATAATCTCAATAAATACATATCTCTAGCTCGGGATCTTGTGTCTTTCGCTTGCGCCAATTTTTGCAAATATTGAGTCGATCCAATCCTCTCTCTGTCTCTGTCTGTCTGTCCCCCCCCCCCCCTCTCTCTCTCTCTCTCTCTCTCTCCCTCTCTTTTTTTTCTTCAAAGTTTACAAATTTATTCCCACCTATATCCTGTTTGGGGTCATCCCCAAGTGATAATGATGTATTATATTTTACGTCAAGTTACAACAAATCTTATTTTTCAAATCCTGTCTCCCTCAAGGGCAAATCTAGCTGTTTGCGTTGACAAAGAAAAATGTAAGATAAGCCTTATATATTTCATGTTGAAAGCCTATGATTTAACGAGCTCTAAACCTGATGTGAGCTCGATCAAAGGTGGTTAAACGGAAAACTGTGACATAGAAAAAGAGAAAAAAAATCACTAAGTTGCGGTAATTTACAAACATTGTGATCGTGAACATTTTAAAAAGATTAACTTGAAAAGGGGATACCAGAGAAATGCTGTGAGAAGTAAGTGAAGGAGTCCTAGAGGGCACTATGCAGAGAGAGCAGAGGACCGATATTGATGTCGAGGAGAAGCTTAAAAAAAGATTGAGACATTGATAATGATATGATGTTGATAATAATACAAGAGGAAACATAAGATAAAGAAAGAGGAAGACAGGAAAAAGAAGAAAAAGAAGAAGAAGAAGAAGAAGAAGAAGAAGAAGAAGAAGAAGAAGAAGAAGAAGAAGAAGAAGAAGAAGAAGAAGAAGAAGAAGAAGAAGAAGAAGAGGAGGAGGAGGAGGAGGAGGAGGAAGAGGAGGAGGAGGAGGAGGAGGAGGAGGAGGAGGAGGAGGAGCAGGCGGAAGTGGAGAAGTAATTAGATGCTCTTCATTAAGCTTCACTTTTTCCACTTAAATTTTCTATTTGAAAAGTGTTGAAGAAGCTTAGTGACGTTGACAAATTACCAAAGGGAAAAAAAATTATTTTTGCATAGCCATAATATCGATTTCTGTAATATGTGCACTGAATGCAACAAATACAATATCTAGACCTGGATAAAGTTTGATACAAATACAATGTAGCACTAAGGTGTATCGATTGGTTGATTCAATGTATATATATAATTGTGTTATCTGTCATAATGCGATTTAAATTCTCAAGCCTATTTTAAATCTTTAATCACAGTTACATAGTTGTATCTCTTAAGGAGACGCTTTACACGTCCATGGGGAAAACCTCGGATTGTATAAAATTAGAGATCCACCATGGATTAGAAACGAAGAGGATGTAGCTTATGAAAGAGAACAATTAAGAGAAAAGGAAAAATATAAATAAAAAAGAGTGAGAGAAGAGAAAATTGATTAGGCCAAGGGGAGAGGTAAAAAACATGGTAGGATAAGACAAATATGGAGAATTATAACTATGTCGGTATTCTTCAAATCAACTTAGCTTCCATTTTTGTTCTGACATTGAACTCTTGCCTCTTATCACTTATTCGATCCTTCACATTACCTCTGTTTTGTATAATGAGGTCAGTTTAGGCTCAATAAACAGCCAAACAAAATAAATGAAACGCATTGCACATACAATAAACTAGTAGAGTAATATTGCATTGAAAATGTAATGAGTTTGACTAGCAGGTAATGTCGTCACAAAAAAATTAAACACATTTTTAAAATTATAAATTGTAGTATAGAAGCTCACTTAAAGGGAAAAAAAGCTATTGAAGCATATTAAGGATAAAATGGTAAAACAAAGAAGCTGATTGGGGAACAAATCAGAAGTTAATAAAGAGATATATTGGCGTAGACGAAAGACGATGAATGATGCGCACCTTAGAGGAGAGAGCGGTCCTAGGAAACATGGGCGCGATGGCTAGAGAGAGAGAGCGGTCCTAGGAAACATGGGCGCGATGGCTAGAGAGAGAGAGCGGTCCTAGGAAACATGGGCGCGATGGCTAGAGAGAGAGAGCGGTCCTAGGAAACATGGGCGCGATGGCTAGAGAGAGAGAGCGGTCCTAGGAAACATGGGCGCGATGGCTAGAGAGAGAGAGCGGTCCTAGGAAACATGGGCGCGATGGCTAGAGAGAGAGAGCGGTCCTAGGAAACATGGGCGCGATGGCTAGAGAGAGAGAGTTTGTAGTTGAGGCGCGGCTGAGAGGCTTATACAGGGCAGAAAGGGATAGCGCTTAATAGCTAGCGGTCTATGCCCTGCCAAGGATGAAAGGTTTGATAATGATTATTTGTCTACTGTCTGAGGTCCTCATTGGTTCCGTAACCAGTTTTTATCTTATCAGTCATGTCGTGTGGTCTAGGCTTTTAAAAGCCAGATGGTTTTACACAATGTCCCCGAAGAAAAAAAAACCCCCACAAACCCCACACAACTTGCAATGTCATCCAATACTCTTTCCTCCATGTTTTAAGGCATCCATGCTCTACAGTCCATAGCAGCACAATTTGTTTCAGTTTTAAAAAATCATGCCGCTTTAAGATGTTTTGTTTAACACTCTTGTACCAAAACCTCTAAAAAAAAAAAAAAAAAGAAAAATGACTTTAATCCTCGAAGATTTTGAGCTAATATAACTATCAGTTTAAAAACAAAGTTACCATGAAACGATCTCTGAAGTAATATCCAGCTTGTGATGACCATCTTGTCAGAGACGCACCCAGTCTATCACAAACCGCTGTCTCGCGCTCTTCACTTAGCAGTCATTTGGAAGGTACATACTAATGCACTTAAATGCATCATCTCTCCCTGGCCGAGGCACTTAGCCGCCAGCGGTCTGGAGATATCTTTGGCATTCAGACCATTCAGGTTCGGTGGTTGGCGATAGATTCCACACGCAGAGCCTCATTAGCAGCTTAGTCAAATGGTAAACTACTCACCATTCTTATGTGAAAAATTTGCACTCCTTACGGGAATAAATGAGTGAGTTCGAACCTATGGTAATTTATCATTGATGGCTGGAAATCAAATTAATCCTTGGGTCTTAAAAAAATAAATAAGAGAATGTCTGCACTTTTTTCGCGATTGCTCTTTAAAGGTATTAAATGAAGAAAATATACCTAATGATGTTTACAAACTGAAAGATTATGATAAATGATTCTTTAACTTACGTATCTTTAAAAAAATTCTCTGAGCCTCTCCTTTGAAATTGTTTGAATATACAGTCTAATCCATTTTGAGTTAGGATTACTTACCAAATTGTACAAAAAAATTTCTTTGCCTCATTTTGAAAATGAAACTTATTTGAATTTTTAAAATTTTGAAATCTTGTCATTAAAATTTTTGAAAGTTCGAGACTGACACGGAAAAAGCAAAAATGCTCCAGTTTTGCATCCCGATTTTAACGAAACAGGATATTTTTGAGTAACAAAAGTCAGAATTTTATTTTCATGTCTGTAAATTATGAGCTGCCCTTCATAGAACCTAAGTTCAAGATGAATCTGTGTTGAGAAAGTTCATAGGGTAGCAGTTAGCCTTGGAAGCCCTTTAAAACGCATTCGATTGCCTGTTTTGCTTAGCAAGAAACTTGAGTGCCAAATCAAAACAACAAGACAGATATATAGAAAAAGTTAAAGCAAAAAAAGAAAAGACCCAAGCATCAAGGCAATGTCCCTCTCGCTTGGATCCAAATGCCAAAGTTCTTTTCTTGTAAAAAAAGAACATGAACTCTTTTGGCACTAATTTGGAGTCATGATTCTGAATTTAAGGCGAATATGTGAAATGATCGCCCTTTAGACCCTATAAAGTGTGTAAGATATTCCCACCAATCTCTATAGGACCGTTTTGGGAAAGCGTCAAACGCAAGCCGTACATTTATTCCCATATTTGAGTATGTCTCTGATACTCTCCATTACGTTTGTCGACTTTTCTTGATTTTTTTTTCAGACCAAATCCTCCATCTGTGACGACATAACTGTAAAATCTGGGTCCATTCCCAACGGAAAGTAGTTTACAACCACACTTTTTCAGACATTTCAGGTAAATTATAGGCACTGAACGATTTCTATTTTACATTTTTTTCCCTTAACTTTCCATACACCGAACCACATCTTTGTATAATCTCATCTCTTGCCCATCAAAACCCGTGAACTTGTCTGTCCCGTCAGCAATCACTCGTCCTCCCGTTTCTCCAGCTATCTTAGAATCCTTGGGCCTTATTTCCGCTCCCTCTCGTCCAGTTCAAATTTACTTGACCTGCTTCTCGCCAGACCTCGATTACTCCAGACAACCGAACATCCGGCCTGCTCAATTGCACTCAATCGCGGAAAAAAAATCAAAATTATTTTCGCCCTGAGGCGAGCTTTAACCCTCACCTTATTCGCCACTGTTAAACCTTGTTACTGTTGAAGCTGGAAAAGATTGTCCCCAAACTTCTTAACTTGAGATCTAAGGTTTTCTTGAAGACCGTCGAACTTAAACCTTCAATTTATACGGATTGATGTCTCATTCACTTATAAAGAAAGTAGATGACTAAAACGGAAGACATCACACGGAATCAATGTGGTCAGAAAGAGTAGGTGAGGAGAAAAGAGAGAATGGAAGGAGAGGTCTAAACGTATTGAAATGATATAGAAGAAAAAGTTTTACAAAAAGCAACGAAATTCTTATAAGGGAACAAAAAAAAACAAAAAACAAAACAAGAACACAGAAGACAGACCAAGAAAGATGTAAGTGTCGAGATGTGGAGGTTAAGCAAACCATGATGTGTTCTCAAAAGAAGGAAGGAAACGGTGACGAGTCTATGGGGTGGCAGATCTTGGCGCCGCTAAGTCATTTGATAAATGATCTTAAATAGAAACTAGATAGAAAGACGCCTGGACAAAGTGTCGGGGAGCGCTGTAGAGATTAGAAATGCCCCATGATATTAATGGAGCTAAAGGAAAAGTCAGATAAAGAGAAAGGGAGGTAGAGAGAGAAACAAAGAAAACAACAGAGAGAGAGAGAGAGAGAGAGAGAGAGAGAGAGAGAGAGAGAGAGAGAGAGAGAGAGAGAGAGAGAGAGAGAGAGAGAGACAGACAGACAGACAGACAGACAGACAGGCAGGCAGACAGATTAATAAAGGAAAATAAAAACAAAGAAAACTAAAATACGTCTTCCCTTCTCCCCCCCCCCCCTCTTTCTTTTCTCCGTTCATGTGTAAATCGCAGGCCTGTGTTGCAAAGCATGACAGGAGGCAACGTACAAATTATAAACCACACATTTTCTTCTTAAGTTTGTTAAAATCACAAGTCATCTCATGTGACAGCAGTCTGGGCTGAATACATTTGATATGTCACAAATATTATGATCATATTTAATTTCTTCATTACATTTAAGGCAGACATTTTTTTTTTCATTCATAATAATTATGATGCTGTTCTTTGCATTTTTGTTGATGATTGTTAAAACGGTCCGGATTTTCCTACTTAAAAAGTGAATTGAGTCATAATTCCTTGCAAAAATTTAGCTTATACATGTGTATGTCTAATAAAATGTAAACGTTTCAGAAAAGACATTCATTTCATTTGCTCAAAACGTGTTACGGGTTGGAAGATTACACTTGATTTTAATTTAGTATAAATAAAAATAAAATAAAATAAAAATTATTGAGCTTTTAAATTATTAGATCAAAGTCGCTTCAACAATGCCACCAACAATATGTGCGCGTTTCATACATAACTGGAGAACATTCCACCTTTCTCATCGTCTTCAATAGATCGTAAATGCGTTTTTAGATGTGAATTGTTTTGTCTCATGCATTATTTTTTATCGTCGAGATATTCTCTCTCTCTCTCTCTCTCTCTCTCTCTCTCTCTCTCTCTCTCTCTCTCTCTCTGCTTCTGTCTCTGCCTCTCTGTCTGTGTCTCTCTCTCCCTCTCTCCTTAGAAATAATATTGATTTAGAAATCCAATAATAGGCGATCAATACAGCATTGTCTGCAAAATTTCCGTCCATAGCCTTTAATACATGTTTCGAGACAAGTTATATTTAAGGAATTTAATTTAGAAAATGCCTTTGATTCCTGTAAACCCTATAGCTACAAAACAAAACAAGAATTTAAAATTAGGCGTTCTGGATGCACTGATAATTGATTTCTGATTCGTAAAATATGTCTCAGACCAAGTCTGTTTCATAGACTAAAACCAAAACCAAAAATGAAAGGAATAATAATAATGTTGAAAAACAAGGACTAAATTAAATACAAAAACTCTTCTGAATATCATTTTGTAGTCGATGAGTTTTGCCGACAGTCCACACAAGGTTTTGGTGCTTCTCTTATTGGATTAATGCCCTGAGACTCGGCAACACACAGATTTTGCAAGAAGGCTGGAGAGAATGATTTACAAGCTCCAAAGAGTGTTCTGGGAAAGAACGCGCCCGCCATATTTATTGGATTTTGCGATCTGTTGAGCCAGCACAGAATTCGTCACATTAATTCTGAGACCGGACTCATTAACCATGCAAACTGAATTGGAAAATTATACGGGGCAATGCAGACACCCTCGGTCAAGTGTCCATGAGAACACGCTCTGTCCATTATACTCTAGGATCGAGTTGTTAATCCTGCTAAATACGCTGCAGAAATATAGGGAAATGAGAGGACCGGAAAAACAGAAAGACTAAAATTGCAGTTTGCAGCTTCTCTACTCTTATCAAAATAATCATATAAACAAGTGGTTTCTGGATGGGTCTTAGATAATTATACACAGTATAAATGTAATCAAAATAAACTTGCATTGCATGAGGTTAAGGGGGTAAAAAGCTAAAATTAAGAACAAAGGCGATGGTACTAGACATTAATGGGCGTGCAGGTCAGTTTAGGAGAAAAATTGATTAATGGGGGTAAACAAGAGCATCACAGGAGATAAAAATATATCTTTTAAGAACAACAGAAGAGGGAAAAAAATGCATGCAAACAAATACAAATAATAAGTCTTTCTGTTGTATGCAATTGAGAACATTTCGGATTGATGTTGAACGCTTCACGATAAATAAAGTAATGAGGTTTTTTTTTATCCCAAAACTGCACCAAAGATCCTGCTTTTATGACGCATGTATAAAAATTATCCTACAAAAAACCCCAACACGAATCGGATCAACAATGGAAGATCGATTAACTCAGACAGAAGTTGAGCAAGGTTTTAGCAAAACTGAGGCAAACTTAACAACATCAACACAACAAATATTATATGAATACTACTAGTACTATACTACTACTACTACTACTACTACTACTACTACTACTACTACTACTACTACTACTACTACTACTACTACTACTACTACTACTACTACTACTACTACTACTACTACTACTACTACTACTACTACTACTACTACTACTACTACTACTACTACTACTACTACTACTACTACTACTACTACTACTACGACTACTACCACTACTTTTACTAAAAAATGAGCTTTCCAGCGATCCAACTCTATAAATCTAGGGTTAATCTGTTCGTTTTCTTTCGGTTAATGAAGACGATGTAAGAAGTCTGCACTTTTCTCTTTTGATATTTCAGGACTGAAATAATAATGTCAAAGCTGGGAGCAATTTAAAAAAAAAATCACTGCACCACATAGCTGAATTAAAAGATTATCGTAACATATTTTAACTTAGTTTGTTGTATTTTACATTATATTTGATTTAAAAAAACAACAAAAACAAAAAAAAAAAACAAAGGCAAACATTAGTTTTATTCAAGCAATGGCTAGGTTTTCACGCTGGTTACTTATGCTTTTATTTCGTCAACGGAGGAGATATAGACATTGACGATGTTTATGATGTAAGTTAGAGTAAAGGTGGGTCACAATAGAGTTCAGGAAACTTATATAGAGCAAATATAAATTAAACTCTTATTTGAATAAAAAAACAAACCAAAACATTCATAGTAAAAACGGCTGGAAAGAGTTCATAACTGGAATTTGGCCAGTAGCCAAAAACTGCGAGGAAGGAAATCTCGTGGCATCATATTCTGCTCCCAGACCGCCCTGATATAGACTGAGTACAGGGTGGACCGTCGGTCGTGGTGAGCCCACCCAGTAATTATGGACAAATCTCGACATCAAGTATATATCATGTGGGCATGACAGATATAGAGGATTTTTTCCAGGGAACAGGGTGAAAGGTGATTGGCATTCCTCTTTGATATTCATGAAATTAAAGTCGGCAATATCTGGAAATATTTTTGGCCAGAATGAACAGATTAAGATGAGAACGTTAACCTAGAGAAATGAATATTTGTGAGTTCTAAACATGTCATACTTAGATGGACAACTCGATTTCCCTCTAGCATACTCTTATCTGCTGGAAATCATTCTTGATATCAAAGAAACATGAACCAACTCGTTTTAACTTGTACTTTCTGGCCAAAAATATTCCTAGATGCTACCGACTTTATTTTCATGACATCAAGACAATTACTGAAAAATTGGAAATTACAAAACCTACAGTTAAAAATATACAAAAACATCAACACGTATTGTATATATAAACAAGCTAGTTATGGTTAAGAAATTCACACTCGTTAATTTCTTTGAAAACAAACATTTGTATTATTATCAAAGTTGTGGTCATCTGATCTTATTCTTTCTTTTTCTTTTTTTTTTTTTAATGATTTGCTTAAAACTTGCCAGAAAACAGAAACAATACACTCATTAAGACATGCATAGTTATTGATTTTATGATTATAATCATGAACAAATATAATATTGTTACTGGATTGCTTCTGTGTACGTATGAAAGAGTGAGCGAGCGAGCGAGCGAGCGAGAGAGAGAGAGATAGATAGATAGATAGAGAGAGAGAGAGAGAGAGAGAGAGAGAGAGAGAGAGAGAGAGAGTGCAATCAAATAGCGGAAGAAAGACATCTAAAGGCATAGGAGAAGTGAGAATGAAAAAAAAAGAAATGTTGAATCAGTGTAAAGTACCTGTTTGTGGTATCGATTTGCTATCAAAACCTTCTTAAGCTTTTCTTCCACTTAAATCATGGCTCCTGGAGTCCTTTAAAAAATACTAAGACTGAAAAAATGATATCACTTATTGAGATTTTTTAAATTTAACTTGTTTTATACAAACTTACTTAAAAAAATAAACTCATCGTTAGATTAAAGAAAAAAGAAATACATATAAAAATTTTACATACTCTAGAATAATAGGAGCAAAGATAAAAAAAAAGAATTCCTACAAATAAAATACCAGTTCCGTTTAAACTGCTCGAAAATTTCAATAAAATTTGATTACCTTCGACATTAGTTTCTCTAAACACATTATGTCAGTGAAATTCTACATAACGTTCGACAGGCGCAAAAAGTATGCAGAGAGACGTTGCAGTAAAGAAGAAAAAAGTATTTAGAATCACAAAGAACGGAATTGTAAACAGCCTAAAGTCTGGTCACAGCCCCAGACAGACTGAAATAAATCAAATTTCCTGGCCGATCAGAGAAAGTTCAAATATATTGGAAGATCAGAAATAGAGGTCAGAGAAAAATATATTAGAATCAAATTACAGTTGAAGTGAGAAATTCAAAATTCGCATCGAAGCGAGATCTATTCTTTGACAGGCAATTCAGATTAAAAAAAGAAATTTAAAAAAGCAAATATTTCATGTGGCTTTGTGCAGCTTATTCTTACACATTGAAATGTGACATTTTAAATATAATCAATTGAGAGTAATAGCTTAAATCAGCAATAATGATACATTTACAGATATTTTTTGAGATATAATTATACTCTTAAAATAGATGGATAGATAGACGAGGGAGACGTATAGATGTAGAAAGAGGAAAGGCTTAAAAAGAAAGGAATGCGAGAGAAAATGAGGGCAGTGATGTTAACTAAAATACTCTCATTCAGTTTCGAGTGGGAAAAAAATACTTTCCACGTTTAAATGCGGGGCTATATCTATCTTATGATCTGAACAAAAAAGAACAAAGCTTATCTTTTAAATTGGTGATTGCCTTTTCAAATAAGATCTTTACTTTCAGTTCAAGAGTGCACTTTAAAAAAATATAACTGTTTTCCAATCAAATCTAATTTGGAGGATTTGATGTAGGCCAGATTTGCTCCTCTATCAGCATCACACCACCCTAAAAGCAAGAGCATCCCACTTTGTTGTGTCAATATGCATCCTTTTCTTCAAGAAAATTCTAGAACAAAATTATCAAAGAGAGTTCATTTCTCTCTAGAAAAGATCTATGGCATTTAGAAACTATTCCCATTCTTTTAAAACTGACATTAACCTTAAAAATTACAGAGGTAAAAAATAATGAGTAATTAACACGCTTGACAGTTCTTTTTTTATAGTAGAGGAATATGTAAATTGATATTCATTGGCATATATATCGTTTTAGAAAGGTTAAAGAAGAAAATTTAAAAAAAAGGCCCGAGCCAGTCGTTTTTCAACAACACTATAACCAAGTTGCGTAAATCTTTGAACCAATGTTCAACGCTCCCGCCTGTTTACATTGTGCTCTTAAAAATATAGGAGATAGAGCACCTTAAGATTCTTCTGTCCTAGCAGCAAGTCTTAGTGACAGCTCACAACTGAACGAGTCCTCCTCCATGCAATACCTTGAACTAGACAGAACTGAGAGCGGAGAATCTCAAGTTAAACCACAACTTTCATCGATTGGGCAACGCAGGCTGTATTTGATTCTTTCCATTTTATTTCTTCTCTCCTCCTACCCACACATACACGTACCTCCCATGTCTCAATTTGTCTCGATCTCTTCCTCTCTCTTGTTGTTGCTTCTTTAATATTGAAATGAAAGGATAAGGGTGTCCTAACACACGTCATCAACTCCAACTGGATGGTCCAAATCTTTGAACTTATTCTCTATAGGAAAAACGAATCGGACATGGGGAACGATTTTCTTCAAAGAGCATTGATTAAAAAAAACTCAACTTTCTGATTTCATGAACTCAAACTTGTGTAGCAAGCTCAGGTTAGATTAAAAAAAACCCATACACAAGAAAACAGATGTCTTCAACGAATAAAAAACCCCGCCCGAAATGAAAATAAAAAAGACTGTCTTCAACTGCTGTCCTTTGATGCGACTAAGACAAACACCAGCAGTTTATGAGTGTTAAATTTCACAATTAAAAAGCAGCAACTAATGATAAACTATCGTGTTTTTTCCAAACAGAGTGCCTTACTCGTACCGTGGTTCTATTGATCATCTTCGGCTTTAACATTGAATAAGGTGTCTAATTCCACTCTCAGTGATTCTTTACAAAAGTATTACCTTTCAGATCAAGATGTCGCAAAGCTTTATAAGATCAAATTTTGCACAGTGAAGCAAAACTGCCAATAGAAAAAAAGAAAGTCAAAATATTTTCTTTTGTTCATGTGCTATGTTTTTAGGTCTTAAAAGAATTTTAATCGTTTTGCGCAGTGAAATTTTTTAAAGGGAAAATGTAAGGTTTAATTCAATATTCATGGCTGTGATAATCCAAACTAACTTTGGCCTGAGTCAGCAATGTCCAATAAGTGACAGAATCACAAAAAATAAATTATGTTCAAAGGACGACCGCAGGACGCGGTCGGAAGCAGTCCAGACCAATATTCACTTGTGGTTAAAATTGCATTCGTCTGTGAAAGGCCACTCATCTCTTGGTAGGATTTCCATCTAAATCTAACTAGAGGTCTCTTGGGAACAACTTGTTTGTCTAATTGCTTTGCCTTTCCTAGCTTATGTTGCAGGGAAAGTTCTGTTTTAAACATTTGAAAAATATAAAAAAAGGTCAACATATGTTCAATTTAATGTGACTTCCAGAGAAATCAAACTTAAGAATAATGTGAAAAGTTTTAGACAATATAAGGCGGGATATTGCAGTAATTGTCTGTAGGTTTTTATTTCAGAGAAGAGGAAAAAAAACAAGTTAAATATACTTCAATGAAAAGGAACATGGCAAAAAAAAATACGTCGTTAGGGAAAAGAGAGAGAAAGAAAGAAAGAAAGAAAGAGAGAGAGAGAGAGAGAGAGAAAGAGAGAATAATGAAGAGAGATAAAGAGAGGGAGCAATGAAGAGAGAGAGATAGAGACAGAGCGAGGGAGGAGAAAAGAGAGAGAGTGAAAGAAAGAGAGAGAGAGAGAGAAAGAGATAGATATATAGAAAGAGAGAGAGTGAAAGAGAGAGAGATAGAGAAAGAGATAGATATATAGAAAGAGAGAGAGAGAGAGAGAGAGAGAGAGAGAGAGAGAGAGAGAGAGAGAGAGAGAGAGAGAGAGAGAGAGAGAGAGAGATGGACCCAAGATAAAAATCTGGAGCAAATGAAGTAGAACTAAGGAAATATAGCATTGGGACTGTTGATAATAAAGCTTTCAAAATAAAAATCCTATCACAAAGACACAGAGATTCAAACAGGGCGATATCGTGACTGTGAAAGGGCCAGGACTAAGGCGACTTCAAGAAAAAATAAAAGACGAGACCATAACATTGTTCTAATTGTATTACCGCAGACAAAATAGGATTTGAATACTAAATATGGAAAAAAAATGACAAACAGGTTCACGCGACTAGGATGCGAAAAAGTCTGGTTTTGTTTTCTCTATTTTCCCATTCGCTCATATTTCTCTCTCTCTCTCTCTCTCTCTCTCTCTCTCTCTCTCTCTCTCTCTCTCTCTCTCTCTTTTCTCTCTCGCAGACACACTCTCTCTCTCTCACACACACAGACACTCTCTCTCTCTCTCTCAGTGTTTTCTCTATCCTATTCACTCTTCACTTGATCCCTCCATCTTTCTCTATCTTACGTTTTCCTCTATATTTCTTTTTCTCATTCTCCATTGATACCTCACAGCTCCTTCCCTTTTTCACTCCTTTTTCCTTGGGGATAGGTAGGTAAGACTTAAAAATATTCATGAAAAATTTTACCTTTACTCAATTTTAATGAGTATAATTGAAAATGCTAAGGGAATGTAAGGAAAAAATGGAAAAAGTGTAATGTTAATCACTCAGTCAAACCTCTGGCTTTTTTAACGTCTAAAAAATAACAGTATGATTCCATCATAGGAAAAATAGCGTGTCTTTACATTGAAAATAATCTTCTACACAAAAATTTGAAATAAGAAAGCATGACAAAGATTTATTAATTTATTTTATTTTTCAAAGTACTGAGCACTCCAACAAAGATTGTTTTAGTTGTTGTGGGTAAAAAAAAAAGACTAACACCCGTGGGCGTCAATAATTGAACCAAACCTTACCGGACATTACATAGGCCACTTTGCTGCTTCCTCTGAAAGCTTAAAACCGTTGCGTAAGTCTTTCTTATCTGATCCAGACAATTGTTTCGTCACTTGGTTACTGGTCACGACCACCTTTCCTCTAACAGAAATGTACATAACACGTAGGTATTTATCAAAGGACTAGTCATAGGTCCTACATCAGAAACATTTTGATCTTGCAGTAGAGTTTTTATTTCAACTCTTTTATTTTAAATAATTGATACCCGATGTATTTTATTACCATTTTCCAACTGAGATTGTTACTGGGGGAAACTAATTTAAACAAAATGACATCTTAATTTTTTTTTCTCTTTTATGGCCCAAAGATCAATTCTCATTGATAATATTACAGTTGATCCTCTACATAGAGTAAACGATGCTGAAATCCCATTTTAAAATTTCTCTAAAGTAACTACTTCAGATGAATTCAATTTTTCTTTTGATCAGTTCTCTTTAAATAATCGATAGTTTATCGGTTCATGACGCCTTTTGTCTGACAAGACATCTTACTTTATATCTAAATTTTTACAGATCTGATAAGAAAGTAAGCTCTGAAAGTTTTGTGTGAGTTTGATCAAATTTCTAACTTTTCAGAGAACATGATAAAGAAAACCCAAATATATTGGCAAGCAGGGTACATAGCCAATCATATCTTCCACTTTATTGATAATTTATCTCTGAAGCCTCAATAAATTATCGAACATTCAAAATATCATAACATGGAATACTTTGGTTTAAAAGACACTCAGTTTAGCCACACTTAAGAAAAAAGAAAAAAAGGAAATAACCAAGAAGATGCACAGGACACCTGGACTTCAGGATGCAATATTCTAATCTATGAGTGGCCACTATATAGAATGTACGTTTGTATTTGATCCGATCCTTCCTTTCTTTGTTGAATCGAGCTCTGCGCGCACAATAATACATATGTTGTTTTCCTTTCATAAATCCATGTATCAAACAATGGTATTATCGTAAAAGTAAGATTTAATCTCACTCCATACCTCCATGATAAAAATAAAATGTTGACTGACCTCTTTGAACACTGCCATTACGAGTTTTCAAACTTGAGGGAAAGGAAAATAATAAAGATGTAAAACTACAGAAAACAGACGCATCAAAAATTTATTTTAAAAGATGATTGATGGGCGTGTTCCACCCTGGTGATTCCAGAGCATACCGTATCCAGCACCAGGGCTCTGATTGTGTGGATCCTGTTATTATCAACCATTAAGTACACGCGATAACACAATTGTTTCAGCCCAGAAATGAAGCTATTATAACTCTAGAGTGAAGAACCACTGTTTTAACCTCCACTAAAATAACGGCATAAGCCTCTTAAAAGTACAAGCTGAACCAATGGTGAGAGAGAATTATTCACATTTGAAAGAGGAGCTTGAGCCCTATTGGGTGATCTGACTATTGTAGCTGCCTTTTAGAAATGCTTGATATTTCTAGGAAGAACTGGCTAGATGGTTACTCCCTCGCTCGGCCTCTCATCTAACCTGTCAACACTTAATTGAGTGAACACCTTAAAAAATACAACCAAAAAACAATAAAAAATACCCCTTTGAGATAAACAACAACGAGCGAATCTCAAGAGACAGAAAACTGAAGAAAACAGGTTGCATTGTTGAGATAAGAATCAAAGAAATTATGATTTAAATATTCTAGTCACATTATAGTCGCATATTGAGCTGAACTTAGCAGCCTTATTTATCTCTTTGTTTCTTACCTTCATGCGTGGGATACATTGCACTACGAATATCCTGAACCAAAAAAAAATAATAATTAAGAAATATAGAATGGGCGGGTACTACACATATCATAATGTATGAAAATTATATCAAAATGTGAAAGTGTTGATTTATGGTTTAGAGAAAAATAAACTATAGAAAGCAGTTAATAAATGCTAAAATAGTGTACTATACTAAGAATTACATGCATCTATTCAAGGTAAACAATGTAGGCCAATAAATGTATGAATCATTATATATTTAAGAGTAATTAAAGAATTTTGTAACGGGATTAAGATATTAAAAAGTGGATGAGAGAAGGAGAGCGCGTTCAGCACACATGTCCCTGTATCCATATTTTTTTTGTTGAGATCCAGATTAAGTAGTACATAAATCGTTCAGAATGAGGAGAAAAAATAATAGTGAAACATAGTCAAGGATTAAAAAAAAACGTGGAAACGAAAGTCAGACGGTTGAAAAAGGCTTAAGTTGTATACCTGAGACAGAAGAAAGAGAAAGAGAAAGAGAGAGAGAGAGAGAGAGAGAGAGAGAGAGAGAGAGAGAGAGAGAGAGAGAGAGAGGAAGAGAGAGATAGATAGATAAAAAGAAATATAGTTAGATAGATAGATAGATAGATAAATACACAGAGAGAGAGAGCGAGAGAGAGAGAGAGAGAGAGAGAGAGAGAGAGAGAGAGAGAGAGAGAGAGAGAGAGAGAGAGAGAGAGAGAGAGAGAGAGAGAGAGAGAGAGAGAGAGAAGACTGATTATTTGTGCTCGGAGTGAAAATAAAGGGGGAACGAAAGAAAGGCGAACAAAAAAAGCTAGATTTGATAAAGGGACAGACAGAGACAGCCAGAGAGAGAGAGAGAAAGAGAGAGAGAGAGAGAGAGAGAGAGAGAGAGAGAGAGAGAGAGAGAGAGAGAGAGAGAGAGAGAGAGAGAAGAATGAAACATACAATTTGATTTAATGGAAGGCTCAGGGCCAAGATCATAACACCTCTTGAAGCTGTTGAGGAAATGAGATTTTTTTTTTATATCTCTAAAAATTATGATTCGGACGGTTAAATATGTCGTTAACCTCAATAGATGAGCTGCATCCAAGTGCTGTAATCCATTTTAGATTTCATAATGCATCGACAGTAACGCGTTCTTTGATGAAGTTTAAAAAAAAAATAAAAAAATCCAAAGAGCCATTGTAATGCCGTGCTCAGTTCGTCATGGTGTCAGCCCCAGGCATTTCGAACCGGGGACAAACAGCCCGAGAGCTATTTCAAAAAATAGAACAACATGTATGGGAGTTTGGCAAAACCATGGAAATGATGTTCCTACTCAAAGGTAAAAACAGTATGCCGCTTAAAATAAAGAAAATACATATATAACCTCTATGGATAATCGTCAAACGGAAGAAACGACTACATAAGGGATCGTTCAATTTAGAAAAATGCAAAGTTCTTTACCTATTATTTTTTTTAACAATAACCATTGGATGAAGCCTTTTTCAATTAACATTTAATTTATTCAAAATGCAGGATCTGTCTTGAAAATGCGGATAAACCCTGAATAATTTACTGAGAGTATTGAACCTAATAGCCGTGCTCTTGCTGAAAGTTGCTTACAGCAAAATTGTTTTGCTCATCTATTATTATAAAGACGGATTTTGAAAATTTGTATTCTTGAAACAAGATAACCTCAGGAGGTAGACCCACGAAATGGTCAAGTTAGTTCATAATTTGAATAAAAAAATCTCACAAAGTTTTTTTTCTTCATTTCTTTTTGCCTCAAAAACGATTAACATAAAGACAATAAACGGCGTTTCTATTTGTTGCGAATTATTATTTAAAATTATAAATTTACGAAACATATCGCGTTTTGTTTTCTTTGGGATTATTAAAAGAGTCAGAATACCGAAAAAAAAAAATACTGGCGGCCAATTGCATTCTGACCAATCGTCCATAAAAAATTTATGAAATCCTATGTTGCGACTTTGGATTTCTCTTCTAAATCCAGTAATTCAACAGGATTAAAGTTTGGAGAAATTGGAACTGCTAATTTCCGTTTCAAATTTGGTTAAGAAAAAAACAAAAGGAAGCTTCTGCAAGCAGACATTTTTTGTGCATTATTAATACAAAGCTGTTTTCTCTTTTGTCATCTGAAGCCGTTCGTACGTATCGAAATATTTACATAGTGGCCGATGACTAAGATCTTAAAAATCATGATACGTCCAGGATCGTATTGATGTCTTCGGCATTCAAATGTCTTTGGATTTGTACGGCAGTGAATATGGCTTTGGGTTGTTTGGTGCGATATATTTTATCATCGATACGTCTGGCCCATTAAGTATGTAACTCAATACCATTTGCTTAAACCTACGAATGCGGAATCGGCGGCCATGCCTTTTAGCTTTTAAACAATGATATCGTCAACTCTTCTACCAAATACGAAAAGGTGTGAGACAATTGCTCATAGCTGCTTTACAATGGAAGGTCGCTAGTGTAATCTTGAACGCACCAAGCGCTTAAATTTCATGGAGTCATACAAATCATTTTCAATGTCACCCTGCATGAGTTTATACTCTTAAAATAGTTGTGTTTTTATGTTATTTGTTATTTTTTCTGTAAATTCATATTCCTTCTGTTTTAGTTGATAAAATTTGATAAAACAAGTTACATTTTTTAAATAGTCTTTGCTTAAAGGCCAAAAACAATGCTTCAAGTATAAAAAAAAACAACAACAAAAAAAAATCATATTATATATATATGTGTGTGTGTGTGTATAGAAATTTATTTTTCGTGAGGCAGATTTATAAGTGCACAAATTTTTTTTGAGTTACCATTTATCTTACAAAGATGACAAAGATACTGTCCACAAATTGCACATATTAGAATATAGTGAAATAAAGTTGTTAGTTTGAAAAGACAGAAAGGTCTAAAATTCGTTTCAACTCAAGGCACCAGAAACGATCTTTCAAGTTAATATTTCAAATAATTATCTCAATATCAGTTTGCCTATCACCTCTCTCTCTCTCTCTCTCTCTCTCTCTCTCTCTCTCTCTCTCTCTCTCTCTCTCTCTCTCTTTTTCATCATGTCCACTTGATACCATTCTTAATTTGCTCTAATGCACATAAGTAATTTGATGTCTAATTCATTTTCTGTCCTTTTACTCATAAGTATATTTGGGTCAGCATCTCACTTGCTCGTGTCAGATTGACAAAGGTGAATGCTTATGTGATGACGAATAGTTTGATCTAGTGTTAACTCTACAGAGACAATCGAGACAAAGATATGCAGCCTCAAGCAAAGCTGCCTTAAAGATTATTCTTTTGGGAAACAAAGTAAGACAAGTTCTCTACTATAAAGTGCGTTCCAGACGATCATTCTGCATTGTTGAAAAGAAACATATGTCTCAATATCACAGAGGAATAGCATTCTCTCTGTTTATATCATTACATGAAAACGTTATTGAATAAAACAAGAAGATCAATATTGAAAACCTCCAAGCAATTGTTGAAACGGCTAAAACTTTCGCGCTTCTATATCTTTCGAGGAACAAAACAAAAAAACTTTTTCAGTGAGACCAGGAGCACATTTTTCTTTATTTTCTTGTACTTTGTGTTTCACAAGATATAACTATTCTCTCTACTGCAACAGTTTTGAAATAAGGACTGTTATTCTCTAGCGATTCAATTGGATGAAATGAAGTATAAAGACAGGAAAGAACAAGCACCGTTCGGATCGAACACATATGGATAACAAAGCATAACTGTGAAAGAAGGTACTCGAACTAATTTTCAAAGTAATTAGAAGGACTTCAAAGGATACCACAAAAGTGAGGGACTGCAACAAATTTATTAACTTGTCATGCGTAACATTCAGGCTTATATTAGTTGCTTTTCTTCGTTTGCGTGTCGTACACGCCTAAAATGCTTACAATTAAAAAAAAACAACAACAAAAAACAATTTAAGCTAATGCGTAGAAGCTCACGATTTAACGACGCAACAACAGATGATTTAAAAAAATAAAATTAATGGAATCGATCACTATTATTGCTGTGAGGAGAAAAAGACTTAATCTCAGAGATGATACATTCTGAGTTTTGTTTATCATGCCTGACCCCAAGCAGAGAAAGGTTTAGATTTATGTACGACGAAAGAGCGAATAGCAGAAAACCCGCAGTGTATTCAGACAAGACTAGTTGTGAGATGTTCATGAGAATTCTGCTCCCTTCACTGAGACCATATTTCTGGTGCTGCAGTTTCTCTCTGTATCTGGATATTCACGTTACGGGCTCTGCGTGTAGACAAACACCGAGATCGATAGATAGGAAGAGGAGTGAACAAACAGATGGAATTCGCGGATAGCTTCCCAGAGATATATGCTGTCAGGCAACATTCGAAGTAGATAGCGATAGCAAATCAAAGAATTTTGGGACAGATGAGAAAAAATGATTTTTGAGAAAGAAAAAAAGTAAAGAAACAGAAAGAAAGAGAGAGAGGGATAAAGAAAACGATAGAGAGACAGGGAGTGAGTGAGAGAGAGAGAGAGAGAAAAGAGAGAGAGAGAGAAAGAAAATGTAAGAGAGAGCGAGAGAGAGAGGGAGAGAGACAGAGACACAGAGAGAGTGAGAAAGAGAGAGAGAGAGAGAGAGAGAGAGAGAGAGAGAGAGAGAGAGAGAGAGAGAGAGAGAGAGAGAGAGAGAGAGAAAGAGAGAGAAAAGTATAGAAAAGAGGGAAAAAAAAAGAAAAAGAAAAACATACATGATTTAGAATGTGAAGAAGTATGTAACATGAGTTTTGTCCTACAAGTAAACGAAAATTATTGAAATAATAGTTTTTAGTTCTAAGCGAAAATGCATGCAATGGCGATAGGGAATCCAAGTTACGTCTCCTTTACTTTAAAAATCTAAGACTTATTTACACAACGAATGTGCTTTTATGTAATGTGAAGAAATAGACGTATTTACTGCGGATATTGTTTAATGGCTAACCTTATTAAGCATTTCTTTCACGCTTTTTAGCTTGGTCTTTTTCTAGTTCTGCTTTTTATATTTATATTCCGTAATACTAACATCTCAGAGAAAAGGTATTTTACACAATGCATACAGTATATATGTATGATTATTTCCTTTTTCTTTCATATTTATCTTTGGATGGCGTCTTTTGACAAGAAATCGATGTTTACTGCTGATCTGTAACTCACCGCTCTAACGAGTATGAACACATTAACCTGCTCAATGAGATTGAAGCGTAACAGAAGGCACAACCAACAAGTTGTTTGATGGGCACGCCTCATCTGACAGGGTGAAATTATCTTTGAGATAAGATGCAAGCCCTGGCTAATAGTGTTGCATACAGTCAAACATCAAGTAATGGACACGTATCAAACACACCACGATTGCCATAACAGCCAATCAAATTTATATATTTCTATCTTATTTAAGAAAAAGAAACTTGAAACCAAAATATTATTTAATTATTGATCTTTTATTTTATATCTCTTCCAAAAGAGATTTAAGTAAGAAATATATGTACAATCCATTTTATGCCAAAGAACTGTGGTTATTTAGTTATTCATTTTATTCTTAAAACAAACCTAACCTTAAAGTACTAAACATTTGATCAGGAGACCAAAAATCCTGTGAAGAACCCATTCGGAACGCACCCCCCCCCCCTCACTCTTGCCTCCATAATAAACAAACAAACAAATAAATAAATAAAATAAAGCGAAACAATTAATAAAAAAAATAAAAGCACCCCAAAACGAGGAACATTTTAAACTCTTTCAAATGAAAAAGTGCAAATACCGGTGATATGTTTTAGTTTTTTATTAGAAATTTTAGATATTAGGACAGCGATACTGATCAAATAAACATCTTCGCATTTGATAACGACAGATAATTTTATCCTGAGACAAAATTGTCCTGTATTTCACTTTTATTGACAAAGTTTTTTTTATTCTAGACGTGTGAAATAGACTGAAATTACATTTCAAACCAGGTTTGTGAGCTCTAAATGCACTCGCGGCATTATAATGTCGTGAACGTATCCATGACTCATCGCCAAATCTAGGCATGAAGAAACTGGAGGCAACCGTTAAATGCGGTTCTTATTTCGTTTATGGTTTTTCATTATCGGTCTCTTAACATGTCTTAGAAAGACATGATATAAATGATAATTTCTGACGCCTCCGTATGACTTTTTCCACATGAAAAAAGGCCTAAAGTCAATTTGTAAACCTTTAATGACCATTAATTCATCCTCTCAGTTTATCATCTCCTGTGTTCATGTTTAAAAATAATCAGCTCAAAAACTTCATCACGCCTTTTATTTTTTTGCGGGGAAAAAACTGAGATAGACAAATCTTTTTTATTTTTGTTATTTTGTCGAATGTGAGAGTCTATTTTTTTCCCGAGGTCTTAAATTCAATAAACCTATTGTAATTTAAACCCTTGATGTTTCTTGGAAAAGAATAAAGGGCTAAGAAGAAAAAAAATTTACGCTTATTATTCGTTACACTTTAAGGAAGCAGCATGACAGAAAAGTTCAGAACGAAACTCTAAATCGTATTACCTATTCTGATGTTATTCAGGGAAAATTATATTACCTGTCAGGCGCAAAGTGACTTAAGTGATGAAAAAGAAAGCGCGAAGCGGGGTGGGAAGAAAGGGAAAAAGGTTCCGAAAAAAATTGAGAGAATCTGTGAAGAAAGCACTGGATCTTTATTGCGTTAGAGCATCGGTTAATCCCAGTCTGGCCAGTCTTGAGTCGGTTGTCTGGATACTTGACAAGAGGCACGGCGAGCCGCTACACGATCCAGCGCTAGACTTTACACTGCAGGCTTAGCCACCTCTACTGAGGTTCACTTGTTTATTCAACATAATTATTGTCTTTTCTTGGACTCTTCTTTACTCTTCGTAAATAAACTCTTGCCTTTTGGTATTCAAGACCTTTTAATACAGCATAGATTATCACACGTCTCTACAAATGCGTGGTTTATAAAGAGGAATGAACTGATTAAACACACAGGGTTTTTCAGAAATACATGTGATATGACCTTTTATCTATAAGAGAAGAACCGCATCGTAGCAAAGCTTAACAGTTATCTCATCATTTTTATCACCTTGATAATTATCATTTTCATCTTCATCATCGTCACGAATCGTTGGTTTGGCTAAAAGAAAAGACGTAAGTCTACCGTAAAATCAATGCTTTCTTTGATATACAATAAATGATTCCGAGAAATGAAGTTCACATGACCGTTTGATAAAGTTCAAAACATAGCATTCTCGAGTTTTACAAAAAGTAACTTCACAACTAGTAATCAATATCTCTATTGAATCAAGAACAATAATACAGAGTTCATGGTTAATAGTTCGTGTCTCTAAAACTCGTGTTTTATATAACAATGTAGAATCAATACTGGCGTATTTTTAGTTTAGAAGAATCAAAGCTTATCAGTAATGACTTAGTTTATACAAATCACAGCTTTTCACTTTCTTTAAACAAAATTAGAATAGAGATACACTTTACATAACTGTAGAAAATCTATCGTCAATGATTTCCTAAACCTCTCGACTGGAAGCTAATTTAGAGTGAGATTTATGCTATCTCCCATAGGAGGGAAATATTCCACACAGTATAGAGGTCAAAGCTACCGGGGAGCTATTCCTGAAATTAGTCTTCTCCCTCTCTCTCTCTCTAAATCTGTTTTCTTCGAGGGTTATAGGTCCACAAAGTTTTCCGTTCCAACTTTTCATGACGATTATTGAGTACTCTCTCAGCTTAGATCGCGTATGATTGGTTACTCGCTTTTCAAACAAACAATAAAAGTGTTCAGTCGTCATTTGACTTGGGGTTTGAATTCAAATAAGTATCTAGTTCAATAGGTTATGTGATTAAAATACAATCTCTAAGATCATTATGTATAGATGACTAATGACGGATGCTGACCACGACAATCATCATCATTATAGACATAAGAACTGTTTATTCCCCTTTCTTTTTCTATCAACTCAATCGCTCTCTTCATAATTATTGTAATGAAGAATAATCTCAGTCAAACCTCAATATAAAGTGGTGGATGTAGAATTTTCGAATCTTTAGGTTTATAACAACGATTCCTGCACCCCCCTCCCTCTTTTCCACACACAAAAACACAGAGAAAACCCTGCCCCGATTGGTGAGGAGACTCCACTTCTATCTTTGCTCATCTTCTACGAATGTCACGCACTCAGAAAAAAAAATTATGAAAAGCCTCTTGACAGGGGAATGAGTCCGACTTAAGGGTCGCCATGACTGTTTTGAAATCTCTTAGTCTAGCTGGTTAAGAGGTGAAAGTTATTTATTAACTTTTTTGTAAAAGTAGAAACAACAAAACTAGTTTCCTCAGCTTTTAATTGAAATAAACATTGAACATCGATGTAACGCTAATTGAAATAAAGCGTAAAAGTTACTCGACTATTGAAAAAAGGAATACTTTGCTATCAAGATTAAAATCACCATAAAAAAATCAGTAAGAAAAAGGAACAGTTCAGTGAACCATATCAACAAAAGCTGGGCTTAAAATGTTTGAAAAAAAATCTCAAGTTGACATAGGAATCAGATTCTGGATAGTGTTATAGTAGACGTCATGGATAATACCTTTTACTTAGTTACTCTTTTTAACAGTGCTTGATTAATTTTTTTTTCATTTGGGGGAAAAAAACCTATACGTATCTGACGTGAAAAGAAAAATTCCAGCAATATTCAAATATCGATCGAGTTTAACAACTGATCAAAGGTTTGAGAATCTGAAGAGAAAAGTTGGTTTAAATAGAATGTTTGCAATAATATTCAATGTACAGAAAGACTATGAGTTGCCTTATTTTCCTTTTGGAAGAAATGTGTGCTTTGTTTTCAGTTTTGCATGGTTTCCCATGTACTCCAGTGTCTCCTCGCCTCCTAAAAACACCTGTCAGCGCGTTGACAGAGGAAGAAAAACATATCAGTCTGTGATGACACAGGACCAGAACCTTTCTATTAAATTAGTCTGTATACGCCAGGACGTCCTTTATGCACGTTCGGTCCCAGGTCTCTTTCTCTAGGCTACCAGAACCAGCCAAATCCAGCCTGTATTGCGTGACAAGATATTTTGATTAGCAGAAAAGAAATGGATAAAACATGTCAGCGTCTGAAACAATATTTTTTGAACAGAATATGGCAAACTTGAATGCTAGACTTTGAGTTTGCTGAGGAGAAAAAAAAAGTGAAATTCAACACTGTAATGCTAGATTTGTTCCTAGTTTAAAAAGAAAAAAAAAACAATGGTGAGTTGTCACTAAAACAGTTGTGATTTAAGACGTACGTGTAATATTGTGAAAACCAGGAAAGATAACTGGTAGTAAGAAATTTATATCTTTAAGAAGCATTATATCCCTTCTCCTAGAAATGAGTTTTAAGGGAAAAAAAAGATTTACAACTAAAAATAGACAAGTATTTTGATTATGCGTTAAATCGATTTAAAAAAAATGTGGCTTTAATTTTCTGGTAGTTAATCCAAATTTGGCTAACTCTAACAGTGTATGATATGTTTGCACCAAGAATAGGCATCTGTATCATTTAGGGTCATACTACTGAAGCTAAAACTAATTTGTGGGCTCTATATTTTAAGGTCGCTTCCTTCATTCAATAAGTAGAGACCTGCAACGGCTAAACTCAGCGTAGAACAACACCTTGGGCTTCGAGTTTTATTTTACCTTTCTTTTTTATTACAGAAATTTACAATTTTCTTCACCATGAACACACTTATCATAATGCAAATTTAGGCTTAAGGTCATATTATAAACTTCACGCTCTGTCTTTATATTGACAATAATTTAAAATTTAAAAGATGCATGATATAGAGGCATGATCTATTATTGACATTCTATATACATGTGGGTGATGCTTTAATTAACCCCTGTCTCATGTGAAAATGTTAGCTCTGACATCCGAGACCTTCATTGCAGTGCCTGTAGGGTACATCTATTCAGTTTCGCCCTGCTCGATATAGCCTTTCGTTAATATGCAAAAAATGCATGGGATCTCCTTGTTGAGGACGGGTTGTATCAGACAAGAAGCAAATTAAAGTTGTCTCAAGATTGAAGCGAAAGGTGTTGGAACCAAGCGCTCAACGGACCACAATCAACCGAGCAACTTACAGCCAAGGGCTGCAACTCTGTAAAAATCTGGGGTATGTTGGATCGGTAGAGTTATCTTGGATTACATTGCTTGGTGAATGTAGTAACTTTGTTTTCACAAATGTATTTAAAGAGACATGAGTTTAAAAGTTTAAAATTAATAGGAAAATACAGTGATATAGATAAATGGAGAACGGTCAAATTGTGGATTCGTGGTCACACTGAAAAAAGAGAAGAGGGGAGGGGGAAAACTAAGAAGACTGAGATTGAGAAGAGTTAGGCAATCACTTTATTTTGAAAGGGAGTTATGAAAAAGTGTATCGCTCAATAATAGATAAATTTAGAATATATGTATGATGGATAGAAAGATATTAATAATGTTCATGATTCAAAAATAGCCTTGCTAAAATATTTATTGAGTATGCGCTAATATAAAACATAAAAAGTGAAAACTACTTCTTTTGGGAACGTTTTTTTTTTATAGGTGTGCAAGTTAATGAGTGTTCCAATTAGTTATAGATAAATAAATAGATATTGAAAAAATATTAAGCCTGTTTAGCAGTGGTATATGTATGGTCCACAACTTTAAAGTTTCGTGCCTAGTGGCAATCGTCAAGTGGTGTCGTTCTTCTCTGTACGTTGGATAGGGGATGTTTCTCTTTGTACACATAACTAGAAAGGTAGATAGATAGATAAATAATATAGCAAGAAGATAGGTAGTTAGGTAGATAAATGCTTCGATAGGTAGACAGACAAACAGGAAGGTTTCAAATAGCGTTGGAAAAAAAAGAAAGATGGAAGAGTCGAGAGAGTAATAGAAACAGTAACTTTACGATGTATGGTGTATGATTGAAAAGAAGAGAAAGATACAACAACTAGAATAGTTTTAAATAGTGCTAGATGCTGGAATACTAGGCAAAATCAATACTGATTCAAAGCTCTCAAATTTAGCTGCAGACCAACTTTCTTGGTTAGTACTCACAACTACTTCAGACGAGACGGCCAACGACATTCAATTGCTTCAGGAGAGTGCAGGATTACTAAATGCACTCTAAACATGCATGATTGTCACTGAGATTTTACCAAAAGTTGACAGACAGATAAATAGACAGATATTGATAGTGCTAAAAATGTCTCGTGACATGAAAATGCCATAATTACGATCCCATATATCACTATTCAATAGCGAGCTTGATCTTCATGCGGATCGAGGTTTAAGGATTTTGGCGCTGCCCTCAAATGCAACTGAATTCTTGACTATTAACTTTTCAGATCAATTTTTTTTCACAACAGGAAATTCGCTGAGTTATGCTAAATAGTTAGATCTGATAAGCTCAGTCGAACAAAATTAAGCACTTGTCTACATTGTACGAAGAATTATTTCATTGTCGTATGATTATGTCTAATCAATTCACAGATTTTATGTTTACGACTTTTCCCGTAGAAAACTTGCAGACCACTTAGCACACTTTATTTATAAGTAACAGAGTCAGCGCTTTGCCAAAGACTTTGAGAGGATACCGTTTCTGGCTGGAATTCAAATATATCATAATATTGCAGCAGAAAACGAAATAATTTAACTATCGGATACAATTTCATAAAAAAGAAATGTTGATACTGGATCAACAAGCAAAACTAATACTGATCCATTTCACTCAATTTTTTTTACCTTCATGTGTTGCACACCAAGTGATTATAATCCTTTTTTAATTTAAAGATAATTTTTAGTGTGACATAAAACGCCTTGCTTTATAAAAACAAAATCTTCATTTAATTCTTTATAAGGTTTAAATTAGTTTAAAAAATGATCAATGCTTTTCTGGCTAGTAAAGAACTTGCTCGAAAATGGTTGGGTTGGAAAAGGAGCAGTTGGCACAAATGTATTGCTCTACCTTGAGAACCAAAACTGAAAGAGAAAAGAGAGAAAGAGAGAATGAGAGATTTAGAAAAAACCAAATATATAGAGAGATATAAAGACATATGATAAGAAAGTGTTAGAGAGAAAGAGAGAGAAAGAAAAAGATAAATATAGGAGTGCTGGAATTGAGGAAAGATTCCCAATGATTGGCAAGAAAATGATGTCAATTCACGCTTATTAAACTTGTGTATGAGAAAGGAGAAAAAAATGGCGAAGTTTTTTTTTCTATACTGACCTCAAATTTCACCCGAGGGATTCTGTGAAGCGACCTGCCAGCCACCTTTCTCGCCAATCATTGATTGATTTCCAATGTTTTAGAGGCACACGAGTCACGAGTGTTTAGACCACACAGAGCAAAGGGCTCACATAGAAAGCAGTGATGCTCTCCTTCCTGATTATTTTAAACTCTCTCTTTCCTGACATCGCTCATCAAGTTGCTCCACTCATGTTTATGTAAACAACCGGTGACTTTTCGTAGGGAATGCTACATTTATTACATTATAATAATTACACTTCGTTTTTTTTTTTTAAACATGACGTATCTTTTTGCTGAGATTCATTTTATGACGAGCTGTTCGTTCACTTTGGTGTGAGAAAAAAAGGGTGAATAAATTCATGTGCACTAATAGCTTTAATCAAAAGTTTAAAATAAAGGGAACGTTGGAAATAAAACAGAGAACGAAAATAATCAATAGAGAGATACTTGAAAGCTGTAAGCCACGATCTGTCGAAGTACAAAACGCGTGCCAAGACAAATCAATATTTAACATACACGTGATCGACATCACAACTGCCATCCCAGTGACGGGGTGGAAGACCCTTTTTATAGGATGCCAATGCTGAAAACAAACCATGAGTCATGTAAAATTAGAAACGCAAATTCATTGACTCTGTTTTTAATCAACAGAGAATTTTAACAAAAACTTTAAATCTTTAATTTCTACTGTTCGTAAGCAAAAGGTACCATCACCTAGTTTTTCATTGAACAATACTGGTTGTCTTGGTTTACCAGAGAAAATGGCTTCATAAGAATGCTCATTGACGTTTTCTTGAAGAATATCAATCATCTCGAGAGAAAGTCCCAAGCACAATGGCTCTGCGGTGCCTTTAGAAAACATGATCTTCTTATGACTGCAAGCAGCTATAATACTGTCTCGCAGGGACTTAGTGACGCAGTCATCTCCCCCATCGACTTGTCTGTCCTGGCTGATTGGTTGGTTGGTTGGATGGATATCATCGGTCTAGCACCAGGTCGATCTTAGGGGCTTTCAGCACCACGTTGTGAGAGGTAGAGCAAATCACGTGATATTATATATTCACAGCTGATTAGTATGCAAGGAGAGATCTTGGTCTTAAAAGGCAAGATACCGTGCTAATATGCGGCCTTGAAGAGTTAAAAGTAAAAAAGGGAGAGCTAAGACACACTCATCATACTTTGACTCGCAAGGTTTTCTTCTGTAAACTTCGAGTAAAAACCGGGCAATCCTTGTCTTTGAAAGCACAATCTATAGAGAGGAACGAGGCTTGGACCACATGGTGTTGAAATGGTTTCAATTGATTATATACAGATTTACACGAAATTACCCCTTCCCGTAAATCACACCACAATCCATATTTTAGAAAATGGGCTCACAGCTTGGTTTGTATTAATATAGCTGAAAGAACTTCGATTAATTAGGTGAATATTGTAGCAACTTAAGATAAATAAAAACTAAACGCCAAGAGGTTCAAAACGATTAAAAAGATATTCAAAGAGAGAAGATTGGTGGGTGGGTGAAAAATGAAATTATTACCAAAGACAGAAAGAAGAGAAAGAGAGATGGAGTAAAGATAAGGTGAGAGTCAGGACAGGATGAGGTGAAAGGAAAGAGAGATAGAGAGAGTGGAAGAGGGAGAGGGAGAGAGAAATAGAGAGAATGGAAGAGAGAGAAAGAAAGAACTGGAGCAAGATAGCAAAAAAAAGAGATAGAAAACGTTTAGAGAGTCAGAAAAAAAAAAAACCTTGGAAAGATCGAGAAAATGTAGAAATAGCTAAAGCGAGGTAAAGAAAGTGGAGAGAGAGAGACAGTGAGAGAGAGAGAGAGCGAGAGAGAGAGAAATAGAGAGAGACAGAGAAGTAGAAGAGATAGAGAGAAAAGAGATAGTGAGATAAATAAAAGAAATCGTGTGGAATAGTAGGATAAATATAGAGCCTGAGGAAGGAGGAGAGAGAGAGAGAGAGAGAGAGAAGAAGATAGAAAGGGAGAGAGTTCATTTAGGTAGACGAAAAGACAAAGACAATGGAAGATCAAAAGTGAGAAAAAAATTAGAAAAAAAAAAAAATATATATATATATATATATATATATATAGTTAGAGAGAGAGAGAGAGAGAGAGAGAGAGAGAGACAGACAGACAGACAGAGACAGACAGACAGACAGACAGACAGCTAGAGACAGAGAAAGAAAGTAAGAAAGAAAGAGAGACAGGATGAAAGACACAAAAAGATTGAGTGAGAAAAAGAAAGAGATAGATAGATAGATAGATAGAGAGAGAGAGAGAGAGAGAGAGAGAGAGAGAGAGAGAGAGAGAGAGAGAGAGAGAGAGAGAGTGGTGGGGGGAAGGAGAGACAGAGAGAGATAGAGATAAAAAGAGAGAGGGAGAGACAGACAGAGACAGAGTGATGAGGTAAAATCCAAACAGAGAGAAATACATTGAGTCGTGTGGAAGGGCTCTCAGTGAAACCATACAATTGTGCGGTAGCACACTCCACACTGACGTAAAGTGGTGACCGCTCCACTGGTAACGCTCTATGTCGCTAATTGCCTCGCATGGGAGTGCACGTCTGGGAATCAAGAGCCAAGTTGTCACTCGATACAGAGAAGGAGGAAGAAATAGCACGAAATGTTTGAATAGACTTTCTCTTGGGTATAAGCTACTTTAGAAGAACATTCGTGAAACTATTTGAGGTGAGTTATTTTTTATTACAAGCTTTTCCATAGTACTTGTGTAAAGACTACGCCTGTTTTATCTCATTCTCTTGATTATCATAGTAAAACATCCTGTTAGTACCAATATTTCTTATGCTATTACTTCATTATTGCTAATAATGAACTGGTATGAATCTGGTTTTTTTTAAACGTGGGCCTCGTCGTATAAGACTTTGAGGGAGAGGTTTGGATCACTCAAGAATTCTTAAAAAGTAATGCCCATTTTCAATAATACCACATTAGTTAAGATACTAACTGATCTGCATACTGTGACATCAAAATATGATATAGATTAACAATTAGTTAGACGTATTAAACTCAATAATTACAGACCGTTAATAGAAGGATAGATAGACAAATAAATATATGTTGGTAGATGAATATATAGTTCGATCGATAAACAGATAGTTATTGAGATAGGATAGTCAAATGAAAGGCTAGCAATATAAAAAATAACTCTGGAAATGTTTTCTACTCTGCTAATTTTGGTAAATGTGATTTTTTAAACCTTGGTTTTATATTATGAAGAAACAAAATCGAAAATCTATTTAAATATAAAGATCATAATGTTATGGTTGTCTTTTTAAAATTAGATTCAAATTACTAATTACTCTAGAAATATGACAGAATGTGAAAAAAATAACTTTGAGTTCTGGACCACATATGTAAAGCGCTTCAAAAAATATCGCAATGGATATATTCTCTAATTCCTTCACTTATCTTTGATTAAACTAATGTATTACTTGATTTATCATGCCCTATCTATGAGAGACACTAGGATAGGGACTCATTTGTTACGCCGGGAGCTCTATCTGAAGTTTCGATTGTTAGAGAGTATGCCATCTGCATAATGGGGAATGATAATTTTATTGGAGTAAACAGGATTAAACATGTTTTCACTTTTTACTTTGAACAATTAAAATAACAGCCTGTTAACAGTAAGATTTGTTCAGTTTTTATCATTTGTAAAAATCTAAATTTTGAATAATAATTAAAGTTACATAATAGGTATAAATCAACACCCCATTGTTCATCACTCAATGAGCAATGTGAAACGCAGGACATCTTGTACGGACTGCAGTAGCTTCACTAGGTCACATCAGGCAAACAATGTCTTGTGGGCTCTACATATCACCTGCACTCTTATCCATTCACACATCAGTGTCTTAAACACCATAGGAGATACGCAAGGTTAGAACAAATCATCTTTACTTTTGGCTATAAAGTTTTTGCCACTGTGTCACCACTGCCGTAGTTCATGACACACCCGGAACTGGTGGCTGAAAGATGCATGCCACACCGGCGGTCGAGTTGCCGTGACGGAGTGCAATGGAGACGATCCTGGAGTGGCCGTGTAATGTCTTGATGGTCACGTCGACGGGTCACTTGGTTATCAATTCTAGATTAGACACAGTGGTGCTCCTCGGCTGATAAAAGTCGTATTATGGTTACAATCTTGGTCAGACACTTGCTAGACATGACCACTGTTGACCTGCTCGTGGATTAGGACATATCGATTCATTTTTACATTTGCTTATTCTTCATATCTCTGGAGGATAAGGAGATTGAATGAAACCTTTGATCTGTGCATACCAGAGCATTGTGAATGCTAACACTGATCTTGACTCTAATTTTTGAAGTCTTGCGAGTTTTTGACGCATGGCTGCGATTATGAATGTTTTGTAAAAAGCGCAACAAGCTATTTCATGAATAAAGAAAAAGGTCTAAAGAACATCCTCAGAAAATTTATTTGGTCTGATAAATTATGTAGAAAATAAAATAAAATTGAGAAGCCTCTGTGAAATAACAAAATAAATAAACCTGATCAACCGACGTGTAAAGTCCGATATAGGCTTAATCAAAAAAAATATTAGGGGTTCAATCTGTGTAAAATACGGCCTTCGGTTTGTATAAAAAGTAAATGGATGAAGAATCAAAACTAAATAAATAGAAATCATCATAAATCTGTTAAGATTCTTGCTTAGACATACTTACTTATCTTGTATGTTACATAAAGGTGTAGTCCAGAAATTCTGGTAGGTATTAGATTTTTTCCCAATCTTTTGAAAATGTTCTTAGGTTAAAAAAAAAGTTTTGTGTTTAAAGCTATTGAATTAAAATGCTCAAAGCCGTTTTTTTTCTTTCGAAGGATTTTTATATAAAACTTTATCTAATCAAGTAATGTACATAAATGCCAATATGAACGTTCCTTAAGAAATATTCAAATCGATGTGGATGTAGGAGATTTTCTTGATAGTTGAGAGCTGTGTCATTTTGGACATTAATGATTGAAATAAAGCAGAAAGTTAAAGTCACATATGAGTCCACGGTCTATACAACACCGATGGCTTCAAGACTTCGACAATACATTTCAGTCCCCACGCCCTCTCTGCTCTGAAAGTAGGACATCCACTTTGATGACTTTTACAGCCAGTACCACAGTCTCGGACACACCATAAAACATTATTGTCAAATCACGACGTTTATTGCCCACCCTGGAAAGCCAATGACGCTATAGGAGAGCAATTATGAGAGGCAGCACTGCCACTCTGATACTCGCACAACACGCAGCTGTGACATTACTCGGAAACTAACACCGAGACCAATACTGAACAGGTCATGTCCGCCTCATATTAAACTCTGACTTGTAGAGATATCTATCAGAATTTTACAGCGTGTAGACTTTGACTCTACTGAAGGCTATAAACGAATTCTGAGGCGAGTCCTGTCTCTGAACTCCGTCGCAATTATCATCCACAAGCATCGGAACTCGATATTATAAGGTCCGCTTCATTCCCAATTCTTTTGCTGGAGGCTTGACTACGGTAACTGAATGCAACTGAAACAAAAGATCTTTATGAATATGCTGATGAATTCAAATAAAAGGGGGGAAAACATAATACAAAGTTAACCAACTGAACTTGTCGAGAATTTTGAAAAATGTATCTTCCACATGGATTGATTGTTTTTTTTTCTGTATTTTAACTGCAACTTATTAATGTCTTAATATAACATTTAATTATTTATCACAATTTTTTTATATTAACTGCCAAAAAAATCACTTGACTTTATGAGAAGAACCTTCTGTTCTAAGTTAGTCCTTTGCAATCCCGAATAACGCAACCATAAATGAAATGACATGCTAATTTCGAGCTTCTCATTTCTCGTTTATGATAAAAAATACACTGATTTATAGAAGCATTTTTATACAAGATATGATAATTCACCAATTGGTGTTAGAGTAGACCTTGTCTTCAAGAAACCTCAGTATTGAGGGATGAAACGAGTACATCTAACTAGATTAAGTTGTGTATTGGTTACTAAAGCTAACACTTAATACCTTGTTTCATCAAAATAGTGATAAAAGTAGGAAACCCGTCGAACTCATTCCTGCATCATTGTTTCAAAAGTTCTTTTCCCTCTACACCTTTACCTTTTCAGTACCGTGAGGCACATTACAGATTAAAATCACTGAAGGGTGAAGTACCAATCGAGAGGTCAATCCGCTATATCACCCTTGTGAAGCTTCTAGACTGACAGAGGTTACATAATAATGGCTGAGACGAACAGTGATCTAGATCTAGTACAGGGAACAGCACAGTTGGACTGTAATGGTCTTACCATCGCTGCTATTTCCACAGGTCATATTTTTTCGAAAACTCAGCGCGGAAATCTAGAATTAGAAATTAAAAATAGGGTGTATCGATTTGTTATTATATTTGCCATGCCTCGTTAAACAATAGCTTCCGGAATCTCTTTCCCATCAAAGGCACCTTGAATCTATTATAAATGAGGAAAAAAGGGTTGGCCGATAACAGGTCTCTGATTTTTTTAATAAAAAGATATAATATAAATATTATACATTCATATCTGAAGTCAGTTGAAAAAGCTTTCTATGCTGAGGAGGGCTTATGAACAGTTTTTTTCAGCATTTTATCAATAGGAATAGTTAACTAATTTTGTAAAATCCAAATCAGTTACAGATTTTTTAAACATTCATTATCGTCTAGGTTGATTTACTATAACTGTGAGGCTAAAAAATTCGTACAAGACAGTGCACTTTTATGCACTTTATGTTTAAATTCATAGCTTTCTAATATGCGTTTAAAAGTGATCTAATAACAGATTTGGAATGTACAGAATTTGTCGATTTCCATTACTATGTTAAGGGCTGTAGGAATTAAATTTGGGGAAATTGTTAACATTTTTAACAGCTTCTTTCCGTCATAATTAGAAGATGAATTTTCATTCACTATTTGAGAAGGAAAGACACACCTGCGCCGATTTCCAATGAGTTTATCAATCTCTTCTATCGGTCATTTCACACGATCTCAACATGTTTTTCTCGTAATTGTGGCGTTTTTTTTTATAGCCAAGCTGTTTGCATCCGTCAACTTCTAAATGTTTCAAATCCTTTTATCATGAAAACGTTTTGCACCACAACACTTTATGTCGTTTTGACCTTGTAAGAACATCGCAAAACATTTTCCTTGTAACGATGTCTTATTAGACTCACATTAATTATTAAGGTTCATAAAAGTAAAAAAAAATATATATAAAAGCCAAAAAGTACTTAATAGATAAAACTTATCCCTATGATATGTAACATGCGGCTATATGATATGTATGTAAATCAAATGTATTTTAGCATTAACAAGGCTTTAAACAAGAGCAGCTTCATGCAGCAACACACTATGAAAGAGGAGAAAAGGCAAACAAAACGGCCGTATAGAACCAGAAATCCAAGCGAGATTGAGCAGTCTGTCCTCTGTCCAGTGTTGTTCTAGTCGTTGGTCAAGCTAACCACTCTCACCTCTGCGTGAGGGAATCCAGAAAAAGAATGAAGTTTTTTTATTGTCACATTAATTCGTCATCTTTACTGAAAGTATTCAATAAATTTTATGAGTATCACTCATAAAATTGTGCGCCGCAATCAAAGTAAAAACATTGAATAACAGATACATTTTTTTTTACTAAACTGGCAGAAGTTTAATATTTTGAAACGAATAGAGCACATGAAATAATTTTGCATTCTCCGGAAATTCATTGCAATGACGAACGGTTTTTTTTTCATGTTTTGGCAAATAAATTTAGTGGATAAAATATTGCTTTTTATCCGGCGGCATGAAATGGTTATGTGTGAATATAAGGAAAGAAAAACAATTATTAGTTTTGGAAATAAGATATATGTGCATAATGTATTCATTTTGATATTAACTGAACCTTCCCCTTAAAAAATAAGAAAAAAAAAAAAATAATGGAAAATTGGGTAGGTGCTAGTATACCCAGAATCACACTTTTATTGAGCAGGCGGACCTAAATCTATCTAGATCAGCAATACGATTTCAATCTGCGCGCCTTTGACGATAAGTAGTAGCGTTAGTGTTTTTGGAACTCATTTTTATTCCTCAATGCAAACGCTATTGTGAAAACTCGGCATATTTCTTTGCAAATCCCTCTAGAGATAAAAATGGTAAGAATTTGATTCTAGAACCATTCATTTCGCTTTCAAAACAAAAAGAATGAGAGTAGGAAGTCAAATCGCTATATCCAGGTAACTACGTTTTGTTGCAATGACATTTATTCTATGAAAGCTTTAAAAACCATGAAAGAAAAATATTAAGTAACTAAAGTTGATAAGGATAAATGCCTCCTTGCAGGTCAGGACAATCAAAGAAGGTAAATCTTTTGTTGATATATTATAGTTTTCATGGTTTCTAAGCTTGATAGAACTTTGATACGCCAATTTTTTAACAAGGAGGAAAATATATACTGGCAGCCCAACCTTCTAAAAAGAACAACGAACTCATTTTTAACGTTTTAAAATTTTATATAATATATTGGAAAATTGACTTTCTTTTTTTTGTGTTGTTGTGGAGCAACCATTCTGTTTATACACAACGCAAGACCAAAAATAGAAGTAGCTGAGCGAATCAATGACTATGAACAGCGGCCTGTTTGAGTGCCAGATATCACGCTGTTTGATGGGGCTAGAGGAACTTACCTCCCACTGCCATCAGATCGGCACTTCCAGAATGGGTTGACGGGCCAGTAAAATGGCCTGTCGGTTAAATGGCTTTGATTAATTTTTGGGGAAAGTGGACCTTTGCACGAGGTGTTTATTTCACATTCTATAGTCAATAGATATAAGGTGAGAATATTTATTTACTAGGTGGAAAAGTTTTTGCATTTCTTATATATGTTCAAATAGTGAATTACCAAAATTATATAAATATGGTTTTTATTTAATTGATTAATGGTGCACTCAAAAGCTGTTTACCTTGTGTCGACGCTTCAGTCGTACAGATTTTCTAACCCATGCAAGTTTCCTTTTACTTTTCTATAATAGAAATACAAAATTCATTGCTTGATAACATGCTTTATGCAGGAGTTGTAGACTCAGATATATTTGCCAATTTCTTGAATGCACTAAGACAAGGTGTCTTTATTGTTAATGGAGATTGAAAAAAAACTAAACTAAAGCGCAGATTCACAGGTCTAATCACGCGATCGAATACAAGCCAAAAAAAAAAAAAGAGAAAAAAAGGCAGATAAGTGTCAAGCAAACAATATTTATTTCCTTCACACACAGCGTATGATTAATCGAAGAAGTTGTTTTTTGCGTAGTCTGATCAAGTTTTAAATCCTTTGCGTCGTGTATTTCGGCCTCACTTGGTTCTGTAACTTTCTCTGACTATTATAATTTATGTTATTTAGGCAAATCAAGGATCAGCTTTATGTCGCCTATTTTATATGCACGTCTATCCATCGTTTAACTTTACCTAGAAACAACGGGTTTTTTTTTTGGAAATAATTAGGCATTGAGCTTCCGAGTCATAGATAAAGTTCAGGCTTTCTTTTTTTCTCACTAACATTAAATCTCTTGGGCTGTAATATTTGTAAAAAAAAATATTGAATTGCTTTAAAATATCACCTCATTTATCCAAATTTAGCAACGCTTAACTAAGGTTCGGTTGATTTTTTTTATTTGTTTATTTCCTCATTAATTAATTAACATAGTTATCTATATTTTTTTTTTTTTTGGGGGGTGGGGGGGTGGGGGGGGGGGGGAGGGGATAAATTTATTCATTAGCTTGTTGATTAATTATTTAGTTAATTAATTAATTAATCCATATTTTTGGGGGGGTGGGGTGGGGTGGGGGAGAAGGGGGGAGGGTAAGTTTTAAAAGGAATTGCGAATTTCCACATTAAATCTTTTTTTATCAATTTATGTCTTGTTCTTATTCATTGATGCAATAATGAATGGCAGTGTGGTATTTCTGCGGATTCTAAAGAGCCAGAAGACATTACGGCACCTTTAGCACCCCTTTTTGGCAGCCATTGATACCTTATGTTTATGTTTATCCAGGATAAGTAACTTCCTTAAAGACCATAATTTCCAGCCCTTTAGCCTTTCCATATTTTTGAGACTCTTCTTACAGTCTTGCTATCTTAAGGTAATAATATAATCAAGCATTTACTACAGCTATGTATGAATATCATTCAGATTATCTCTCCCTGTTTTTCATGACTTTTTCACCAGTTCTTTTCATTTGACTCTTCAAACGCTATCATGTGGGTAGCTCTTATCTTTAATATGCATTTAACAAATTTTTAATTGGACAATTTTTCTTGCTAAACGTAGCAAAGTTAATGAAGCTTTCACAGCTCAAGCTGTTCTCGATGTTAGCCAATTTCAGGAAACAAAAATACTGACCAGTGATATTTTTAGAAACATCAATGAAATCACTTTTAATTTTATGAACCTTCTCTGGTTCAGTCAAGATGGAGAGCTTTTGTCACAGTTTACCATATATACAATGAATTCGAAGCAATTAAATGGATCTGGAGGTAATTTCATCTTGTGGCGCTGCGTTGACCTTCGAATGGTCATGGATATCTTACCATGAGACTCTTGTTCACGGGTCAATGAGGATAGAAATGTTCCGGGGTTTCAGGTCAGTCTTGCCTAGACTCTGATCGAGCACGACATTCTAACAAATGAAGCAATCGGTCGGACCTTGGCCACCTTGAAGAATTGAAGCACTAACGTCAATATTGACGAGCCGGCTTCAAGCGTTCGCCAATACACCAAATTAGTTTTTGTCATGCCTTTGCTGTTTAATATAAGCTCAAACAGAAAGGCGATTTTATAAAGAAATAGTAGATCTTCAGAGAACCGAGTCACCAGCAGGCATTATATAAGTTCTCTGTTGCTATCGCACCAAAACACCCATCAACGCCCTAACATTCGCAAGATGTCTCGAACTGTGGTGTGTGTTGGCTGACATAAGGGAGGAGTTATTTCACTCATTATTAAAAGAAAATAGCGTATTGTTGAAGAAAGGATTAAAAAAATGACTTTAGATGACATATATGATGAGGAAGATTTTCTTCCATGTTACAGTGTTATAGCTTAAATGATTCTTGTCGCAGTCCTAATTCACAAAGTCTAGCCGATAAAGAGTATTAACATTGACTTGGACTTTTTTCTTTCTTTAAAATCTGAAGAGAATACTATTTTGATATTTAGAGGGGGAAAGAAGTAGAACTAGTGAGATAGCGCGTGCAACGTGTTTTGATTGATAGTCCGTCTGTGTATGACTGGAAGGTTTCGGAGAGAGAAGCTAAGGGGTATGGAGGGAGGGGGGGGGGAGTGTTTGTTAAGTCAGCACAGGCCGTATATTCACCGTTCGTATCTTTTAGGAGATGTATAAAAAAATCAACTTTTCTAAACAAGCTCGAAAAAAAATTTAATGAAAAGATTGAAATCTATGTTGATTTTGCACTAGCAATGTAATCTAAACTGACTTGATAATCCCGTGTTTACTTAGCTTTCCTTATTCAATTGCAATCGTTCTACAGATTACTTTCATGATATCCCAAGCGTCATTCACACCTACATGTAAGTTGAGACACTTGAGGCAGGTCTTAAAAGTGCGATTTCAATCCGTGCAGTAACATGCTAGCCACGTGCTTCTCATTTTAAGCATGTCTTTTGCAATCGGAACCTCCGAGTGTCTTCTAGTGAAATAAAAAAACAAAAATAAGACGAATAGAAAGCTCATTGACATGTAATTCTATATTCGCATTACATTCTAACCCCTTTACTCGCATTTAATACTTTTTCTGTCCTTGCGGTAAATTTTGCTTATTGCTTATAAAAGAACACTCCGCATCACTTGAAAAGATAGGGCATTCTATCTTAATAAACTTTCATTAAAAGAAAGATAATGCCAATATCAGCTAAGACCATTTAGATTACCTATATATCACGATATGCTTTTCTTTTCTCTTTAAAAGACCTGAACAAAAGGGATTGAATTTTCAAATATCTTGAATCAAAATACTTAAACGAAAAGCTACTCAGTAATATAAATCCAAAGGCTTTTAAAAAAATTGATAAGCTAAAGACATAAAGGCTGAGGCTTGTGAAGCACTTAGGTCCTTTATCCCGGTGATTTCCCCTGAGGTCACTGAAGCTTGAAAGGAATCAGATCTTTCATGATTAACCGGCAATTAGGAGCCAGTTCACACACAACTCAATTGACCACTTTAGGGGGACACTTAATGGAGTGGAAAACCGATAGGTTGATAGGCAAAAATGCAATTCGATCATTCGACGCGCCGAACTTGTTTCATTATCAAAATACGCTGTCCCCCGATTCACGTGATGATATTTTCCTCCACAATATCGTGGTTTGAAATAAGTTTGGATGGTTCAAGTTTCGCGTAGCATGAAATGGAATTCTATTTCCTTGATCAATTAAAACTGCCACCCATTTGAAGCATGCGCTTCCCAAAAAGGTTCCAATGTTAATGGCGCTTATCGCAGTTGTATTATCCAGTTTCACGAAAAATCGTATTGAAGTAATCAAATCGCCAAGTGTGACTGATGAGTGTTCTAGTTAAATAACATTCTTTATCATCTAATTATATATCTTGTGACATAGTTGAATGGTTTTATTATAACGTTTGTACCGTTTTTGCAGACTGAAAATTTAACTTTGTCCATGGAGCATAACTAATAACTTAATGCCTTAACACTATTTACATCATACGGTACTGATTCCTCGACCCCCCCTCCCCACTAACAAACACCCGTCTCCCTCTCAAGCACCATTCACATTGGAACCTGTTTAAAAGCTGCACGTATTACGTCTGAGTCTGAATCTCTCTCTGAATCTCCACTGCTATGCTCTAAGGCCCAGAATATATAAAAAGGTTGTACTTTAGTGAAGGCTATCAACTCTTTGGTAATATGGTAAACATTTTTCGTGCGATAATTATAAAAAGTTTGCTGTTATTTGATTATCCAGGTAGGCATTGCGGGATATCATTTATACCATTAAGCATTGCTATGAATCTTCAGTTTCAGTTGGTTTCAGAAATTATCTCTAAACGGATATGTCGAAATTCCCCAGCCAACTTAGTTAATCGCTGGAATGACCGATATAGTCATTAAAAAATAATAATAGTAATAATAATAATAATAATAATAATAATAATAATAATAATAATAATAATAATAATAATAATAATAATAATAATAATAATAATAATAATAATAATAATAATAATAATAATAATAATAATAATAATAATAATAATAATAATAATAATAATAGTAATAATAGTGATAATTTTAAGAATATTCATAATTTTATAGATAACTTCTAGAGCGCCATACCTAGAAAAAAGACTCAGCTCAGAGCTCTTTGATACTTTAAAATCTCATTCATAAAGAACTTCACGTTGGAAAGAACTAATATTATTACCATAACAATCATACAATTACAAAAAAGGATGCATGCATTCAAGAACATAAATTGTGCTAAAATACTACGCTTTAAGAAGGAATCTTAGACCTCTATACATCATTCATGTCCAATCCACAAGCGCGGAGCAGATTTAACAACCCATTAGTACTAGTGACACACCGTTGATGTCACACGTGAGTTTATTATGCACTTTGAGTTTTGTTGTGAACTTCAACAAACTGTACATACGAACGACAGTATGTCTCAGAGCTGTGCATATTTCAAGGTGTGCTTTCCCACAAATTAATGTCACTCAACTCTCAAGCGGCCTTCTCCGAAAAGTGGGGAGACCTCATCCTGTTCTCTCCTGCAAAGAAAAAAAAAACAAGTTAAGAATATTCTCTTGTTATATTTAATTTTCAAGTCTCAGTCTTCCCACTTTATGGCCTTCATTTTCATTGTACCAAAGCCTTGAATGAACTTGTTAAAGCTGAAAAATAAAAGGTGACAATTTGCTATCTACTTTAGGTGCTGGAACTTTGAGGAAGCCCTTTCACTGAAAACAATAAATGTGAAGTTAAAAAGAAAAATAATTAGATATGTTTCATGAGTGAACTTTGCGTGTCCTCAGGTTATGTAGACTCTCACAGTAAATGTGCACAACTTGTACCAAAAGGGAGGTGGCTTTAATTGTTCGTTTCTCTGAAAACCGACTGTGAGATGACGCCTTTCTTTGGAAAGGTCACACATATAGCATCAAGCGTCATGTATGAACCGCGCTTGACCTGCATCAATCTTTTTCTAATGAAACCCTATCGACAATACTTTTAAACGCATATTAAGCTCGTTGTCAAAATGCCAAGGGCTTTTCAAAGGCCAAGGAGCTATAATCAAAGTTTCTTAGATATGTTATTCTACTTTCACCTCAATGTATTGCAGTAAGATCGTGAGTTGGTAACCCAAGCATTTGCCTTCTCGATACTACAAACCATAGACACATAAGTCAATATTGATTATCGAGTACCCAGTGATGGCCTCTACAGCAAGGTGTCAGGCCTGGAGTGGTCCAGTAGCAGTGGCTGCAGTGACCAGCTCAAACAAAGCGGAAGTCTTTTCAAGGAGGGGGTGAAAACTATGGGGCGTGGGAGCTCTCCGTAAGTGCAAACTCCTGGAGGTCAGTTGTGGACACTGTGGGGCCAGAGCGTGTCCTCAGTAAAAGAGCAAATATTGACCCTATGCACTTTGTTGACCTTCGCCTTGAACGTTCTCTTAAAATAGATATCTTTTGCCTCATGGTCATAGACCAAAGTTAATGTTTTAATGGGTGATTGTTCAATTCTGAGTTTCTTTCTTGTCACTTTCGGGTGAAAGTTGTCACAAACAAGGTGACATAATTATTTGAAAAAACAAAAAAAAACTTACCTTGTCAGGCTCTTTTCAACAGTATCAAGGAAGCCTGCATAATTTTGCATTCCCAGCTTCTTTCTGCTTAGCTTTGGTAGCTTACAAAATCAGACAATTAAAGTTTCTGAGCAGATTCTGATTGTTTAAAGTAATCAATTACAAATCAGTTTTAAATGCATTACTAGTTTCACTAGTAAAATCGTCATATCGATTGAAAATGAGCTATATGACGCTAATTTATAAATTAATAATGTAAAATAATAATACGGAAATGGTGGTATTATATATCAACCAGATTATGTCAGAATGTTTGTGGGAAATTAAAAAAAAGGCACTGTTTATCAATTATAAATTGAGTGTTTGACTCGTAGAACAGATTTCTAACTGAGAACTTTTAAGTATTTTCCTCGAATTTGTTCTGCCTTATTTAGCTCTTACAGGCCAACAGACAAATGAAAGTTCTCCCCCCTCCCCCCAAATGCATAAGAATCTCGGAATATAACACCACTAATAAACATCATCTATGTTAAAAAACTAACTTTACTCCCTGCATCTTCTCGAAAGTAATAATTCGTCTTAGAATTTCTCAGGAAACCACATGATGAATCCTGTTAAGTAAAGAAAAGGAGTTAAAATTGTTACGGTTACATACAGATATGTGAAAAGGACCACTTAAAACTAATTTTTCGTAAGAGGTTTTTTTAGATTTTTCGGAACGTATGATTTTCCAATACTTCACGCCTTGACAAGCTGTTCAAGAAGAATCAAAGGAATAAATAGGTTAGCACTTCGTAAAGAAGTCAACAAAGAGGGGAAGTGTTTCTATAAAATCTGTAACGATCACCCCCTGCTGATAGAGACCCAATATGGAGGATCAATTCCTTCATTTGGCTTTGTATAATGTTTTAACACGTAGAGTTAACCTGCTGTCAGGGTTGTGAATAAACCGGTTTGTGTCTCACAGCTAGAAAACTCATAGGCTTCATGCTCATTAATTCATTGTCTTTGAACACACAACTACAGACATTATAAAACAGCACAAATTAATTATTGTCCTTCGAAATTACCTGAGCCTCTTTGAGGAAATCAGACATATTGTTTTTTTCCCTGAAATAGAACAATAGCACTGAAGCACATTAACAGAATTAAACACGATATTCATTCTTTCAGGTATCTCCCGTTGAGTCTTTTAGCTTCACAGCTTGACTTTAAATAATTGAAAATTCAGTCAAAGCCTGTGCCTTTTTCTTTGGTTTGATTCATTAAACTCTTCATTTGTATGCTTACCGCCTTGACCTGTCAGGCATTATGCCCAGTCCCTGACGCACTTCCTCGGTGAGACGTGAAATATGCGTATGGAAAATCTCCGTGATCTAAGGTTAAAAAAAAAGACACAAAGGTGGGGTTTTTTTTATATTTTCACTCTGGCTTTATTGTGGCAACTGTCAAATCAATCACGGAAACAGACCTCCTATTTGTCACTCATCACTGATTGCATTAAGACCTTGATGTGCCATGAGTTTTGTGTCTCAGTCTGTAAAACATAAGAGGTGCCTGGCCATAGATTCCTTCAGCAACCAACTGGTGCGTTTGGATATCGATCATTATACACCTCTAAACTCTCTCTCTCTCTCTTTCTCTCTCTCTCTCTCTCTCTCTCTCTCTCTCTCTCTCTCTCTCTCTCTCTCTCTCTCTCTTTCGATGTCACCAATTCGTTATTTTTGACTCTGCAACTCTGACTCTGTCAGCCTGCCTGTCTATAGGTCACTCTGTTAACCTGCCTTTTTTTCTGCCGATCTCTCTCTCTACGTTTGTGTCCTTCTAACCCTCTGCCTCATTCTATCTCTCCCTTTCCTCGTATCTCACAGAGTCCTTTGTCTGTCTGTTCTTTCCTTCACAAGGAGAAATAAAACTGACCCTTTTCAGAAATCATGCTTTCCTTGGGTCACTGAACAATGGCTGCTCTGAAAATGATGTGATGTAGAAAACTGTTTGAAATCAACGTTTCTGTCTTTGAACAACACAGATCTCTGTGCTTCCTCAAGCGTTGTCAGAGATTCAAGCTTGCTTGAATGCAGCGATCTCTGTAACGTCTTAACTTCTTTGATGTAGGTTTGTATTGTTTTAATACATTGCATAAGTATAACAAGGCAAGAACTGTGTAAATTCGAGGTAGAAAAATAACTCATGGCTTCATCAGTTTTAGCGTGAAGACACACAATAGAGACATTATTCAGCGGTATTGTTATTATTATTGTTATTATTATTATTATTATTATTATTATTATTATTATTATTATTATTATTATTATTATTATTATTATTATTATTATTATTATTATTATTATTATTATTATTATTATTATTATTATCATTATTTTTTTTTTTTTTTAATTTGGAAGATAATAGATTAAAAAACAACAACCAATGTACTGATTTAATAATGTTTTACGGAGTACAGTTTTTAAGCAGATAACTACCCATCATAATACAGCCTCTAGAGTTGACGATGCCTGTTTCTTTATTCTTTTCATACAATTGAATATACCAAATATGAGGGCTTAGGAAACTTATAATAAAAAAGAATTATTGATTGTAAAGAATTAAATACAACCCTTTCTCCTTTAAGAGTTTCCAAGTTTACTTAATGGGGATGAGCAAGAAAACAACAAAAATGAAGCTTTGAATGGTCATAGCGACCTATCAACCATGAGACAAAATAAAATAAACGAATACATTTTGTTTTGATTTTTTTTTCGTACATTTAAACTGTTAAGGCGTTTCTTGCGTCACTGTTTTTATGCCCACGAATTTTACAATACAATCATCTATTTTGTTTGCTCTATTTTTAAATGATGTTGATTGACAGTTTTTATTTGGTAGCGACACACAAAACGGATAATGGCTAAATTGTCTGCCACATTTTACGCTGAGAGAATTGTATTACTATGGTTAGATAATTGAAAACAATGTTAAAAAAAGATAAAATTGAAAAAACTTCAAAGCTACTCCCAGCGAGATTTAATATGGAATTAGTTTTTTTTTTGTATCAAAGCATTCACGCCTGTGTTCTAAGTGTCGCTACAGTGACAAGATGGGTCCTGTCAGTGGCGGCGCCAAACAATCCATTTTTAATCATGAAACAATGGCAACTATTTTACAAAAGCCTCAATGCACACTGATAAGTTACGTTTAGAAAGCCAACTATTAGCCAAGCATAACAATTAAAACAAGATTTCGAGAATAAACAGAATCAAACTTTCATGATAGAAAACGACAATAATTGTATTTAGGGATGGATACATTTTCCCCTAAATAATGCTGCATTTACATTTGACTTCATAAACATTCAGTTCGGCAGCGAAAAAAAAAATACTGAGCGATTGAGAAAAATAAAACAAATCGCACTATGCTTTCTGCGCGGAGCCTACTGTTGTTGTGATATCTGAAGGCACGGGGTATACACCTGAAACATTACATCATGATGTAATGCACTCCATTCAAAG
>JAWDGP010001951.1:405000-437500 GCA_033675545.1 Elysia crispata
TCGTCACAACAGACGACTGTCTCACATCTCAACTGATTCTATAGACAGGTAACATAACTAGTTCGGATAGTTTTTCCTAACAAATTTGTCAGGAGTTGCTGATCTGTAGTAAATTTTATTATGTTATACAATAATCAACGTCTCTATCATTATTTGTACAATAATATTATTTATCGTGCTTTAAAAAAGAAAAAAAAAGATGGAAATATGCAACTTCACTTTTCTATAATGGATATCTTTTACTCCTCTCTGCAAATATTTCCTAAAATTTTTTATCGACATTAATAAAATCAGAGATCTTCATTAGCGATGCAGGAAGTGATAGGGGCTCAGACATTTTGATAAATGCAATCATCAATAAACTCTGTCCATTTCGTTAGTTCACCACGAGCAAGTCAGGGAGAAAAATAAGGAAGGAAAGGTTATAGAATCACTAGAAACGCTCAGTCAACCGCTTTTTGAGAGAAAGTCAAAAGAGTAAAACATTCCTGTACAACTGAATACAGAAAATCCAAAGGGTCTACGAGCCAAGAAAAGTAACAAGGAACTTAATAGTATAAAATATAGCTCAAACAATCTTAATAATATGAAATATTGTTCAAACAGTTCGATTTTCCATTCATGAACAATAAATAGTACTAGCAAGAGGAAAAAAGAAATACAATTTAAAGGACTTTAATTTCTTATCAGATTATTATACAATAATAAACATATATCTCTATAATGTGCTTTCATATGTACACAATTTAAGTTCTATTCAGAAGGACGCTTGAAGCAAGTGGTGAACTATGAGTAGGAACATATTGTTATATACACTTGTGAGGCATTACTCAAACGCCAGTTGCTCCCTATTATTTTCTTCGCATAAAATATTACAATGTAATTTTGAGACCTGTAGCCGTTCAAGCAGTACACAAGCACCCATTTTAAAGTTACGGTCTAATGCTTTGATCATCATGCTTTCTATTGATATTGATTGATATACATTTTAAAAAAGAACAACCTCGGATAAATTAACATACCAACGTCTTACTTTATTTAATGCTCTTGTGGTTCGTATTTTTTGCTATCTGTCTGAATCCAGCAACCTAGGCGAGAGCAGTCATGAGGAGAGGCGACAGGAGCTTCTGGAGGAGGAAGGCGTTCGTGCAGCCACTCTGGATCAGCGCACGAAGATGTTCCTGAAGGACGTGGATGAATACCTCATCAGGAACCCTCCGCTGCAGCCGTCGCACGTCGCCTTTGAGAACGGTGTACCGGAACCCCCAAGGCGAGACTCTCTCATGGAACCGCCAGAGAGCCATGCTGGGTTGGAATCCCAGTCAAATTCCAACGGGCGATCTGTGAGGTTCCGCCAGCGGCGAGGAGACGCGAAGCCTGGAGAAGATCAAGATATCACGCCCACTTTCTTTCCAGAGGTTCAGTACAAAGAGCGTTTAATGGGTCTATGGAAAGACATGAACAAATGCCGGTATTTAAGAGTGCCAGACGAAAAAATAGATCTGTCAGGAATTAACACATTGGCCAAAGATCAGATGAAGCTGTTTGAGACCATGAGAACAGCTGAAGCACAACCTCTGAGAGAAGCGTGGGAAACATAGGAGAAATAATCATTATAATAGACAGACATTCTAAGCCTAGTGTAATGAGGTAACTCAGGCAGTCATTGTTATTTACATAATCTATATTTTTTTATGACCTCATTCCAAGGGCAACCAGTCTCAAATAAGATCAATAACGTTAATGGTTATTTATAAGAACGGCATTCCTCCTTTCCTCGAATATAAGATTAATTTAAACTTACACAAGTTTAGATGTGATATTGCCACAAGTGATTTGATTAGGCTTCCGTTATCCGTAATTACTTAAAATTTTAACATCAGGTCTGTTGATCTTTATTAATTTTATTCAATGAAAGTTACTTTATTGTTTCTTGATAACAGTTTCTGGCTCGGTTTATAAAGTTAATGGCCTAGAATATTGTTTGATAAAGAATTAAATTAAATTGACTGTTGTAAAGCGATATTTGCTAAGAAAAAAATGAGTATTTCTTCTTTTTCTTCTGCGTTCCCGTGACATTGACAGTCTGTCAAATCTGGAGTCCGGTGGCTCTGATAAAGTCCAAGGTCAGGAGCAGGTTTTGTTCAGTGCCATGGAGTTTCTCATGTAGGGTTGTGGGTTAGGACCAGGTCTGTTGTCTGAATTCTGAGTGAGTTGGGAATTCCTGTAGTATGTGTTCAGTTGTTTGAGCAACTATTCCGCAAGGATAGTTGGAGGTTGCACTAATTCTGAACTTTGTGTACATGTGCTTGTTTAGCCTGTTGTGACCTGTGACCTGTACGAAGACGGAATACTAGGGTTTACTCCTCTCCTCTCAGATTATGAAAGGCATCATCTTTAGAGAAACTTTGTGTTTTTCCAGCCATCTTTGGCGGATTGCTGCCTTTACTTGTGTTTTAGCTTCTTCCAGAGACATGTCTACTTAAGCTTTATTCATAGCACTTCTTTCTTTGTCAAATTACTGTCAGCTTGTTCATTGCCCTTTATCTGGCAGTGACCTGGAATCCATTGAAGAGCAATCCTATTGGAGATGTTTGTCACTTCTTCCAGCAGTTGGCTGACTTTTGGAAAAAAAAAACCTGGTGCTTGGGATTATTAAGTTCTTGCAGAACTGACTTAGCATCTGAAAGAAGAATAAATTTTGTAGTTTTTATATTACGAAAAGACTTTATAAGGTTGAGTGCTATAGATAGGACCTACGCTTCAGCCTTGTAGTTTGAGCAAGTAGCACCTGTAGGTAAAGCTTGTGATGTTGTAGAGCCGTTTGGCCATTCTATAAAGACCTTAAAATATCTGTCAGAATAATGGACTTCGGTTGTGACTTCTCATTTTCCATAAAACTACTTTGGCAATGTAAGTGGCTCTAATGGACTTATTGAAGATGAAACGGGAAAACTTGCATGATGCTACCGCACCACTAATGCAAACGTTGACGATCTTGATGTTAAAGAAAAATAAAGGCGACAAGACATTGACAAGCTTCAGTCTTGAGGAAACCTTGGGATATGTGTGATACCCTTCATAGACCGAACGATTGGCAGTATGTGGAGCGCGCTCAAACTTTTTTGCTCGATTTAGCAGCAATGATATTAAACCGAACTTATGTGGGTTTTTTCCCGTTTGTATTTGGCGCTGAGCGGCTGTTAAGATGCTATCTGGGGGCTGAGTCAGTTGTAGATTTTTCTGCCTCTGTAGCTGACAACAAGTCAGATGAAGATCTATTTTTGGTGTATTTTTGGCGTTGAAAAGCCATGTCTTCTAGTTTTTGACTCTATAGATGTAGGTCACCGTGGAGACCTTTACTGAGGTTTTGTTATGTCTCTTGTCAGTTAGCAACGAGCCTTCTTTCTGTGATTATGCAACGGTTTTAATTCATATAATGTTGGGATTTTACATCATACAAACATTGTCACCCAGTTGAAAATCTGAGAGTATCACGCTTTGTTTCTAGTTTGCATAAAGTTTCATTTTCAAGTTCGGTATCAGTATCTGTCACAATGCAGAATGGTGCAAAAGGAAGTTTTGTAATCGAATTTCCATAAAGCATTGCTTGTGCAGATGGTATTTCTGTATGTGATGTTGATCGGTAGAAAAGAAACATAAAGTGCATCTGCTTTTGTGCATAACTTCTGCTGCTAGTTCCATGCTTTTATGCTTTTTTGACTGTTCTCATAATTCTTCTGTTTCAGCATTTGTACGGGGCCAAACCGGGTGATTCTTCAGTGATAGATCTGCATGTTTGTCATGTAGTTTCTAAACTCACTGCCGTCAAGTAGACCAAACTCAGCAAAGACCTTGTCAAATCGTGGTTTTAGAGCTCTCAAAAATGCCCACTACTAAACATTGGAGTGCTCGACGGTGAATGCAAATAGAAATTTTCCATGTGGCGAATGGTCATAGTCAACTTTACTCCGACCTTGGCTTACTAGGAAGTTAAGACATCTGAAGTGCTTCTTTTCTCTTAAAAATTAAAGAAAACAACCACAAAACCAGTCTTTGTACAAACTCGAAAGACATTTCTATCACTTATGTCGTCGTAACAATCAACATGGGTTATTTTTACCATGCGTAGTAGGAAGGAACCACAAAAGGCCGGTTTCATCCCTTTCATTATAATCTAAGATAAAGATAGATGAAATCCATGACAAATAAAACTTCTCTCTTCAAGACTTTTATTATGGTGAAATAAACTTGAGGCGCTGAAGTAGAAGACACCAGTAAGCGCCAACAATAATAATGGCTATATTCATTACATAATAAAGATTGTGTTGTTGCAATTGGTACAATTACTTGTATTTTTCAAAAGCATCCCCTTCTTCTTTTAAGACTTAAATATTGTCATTTAGGATAACTATTTGTTTCTGAAGTGCTAGGCAAAAGAAATCTAAAAAGAAAGTGGGATAGTTTTACCTTTAAAAGAAATAAACGCTGCTAACCATACAAAAATAATCATAAAAATGCCTTTCTAAGAATTATTCCCCTTTATGTTTTAAAAATTCCTTCAGCTTTTGTTCATTTTTGCTGTAAAGGAGAGTTGATATGGTTAGGATGAGAGAGTCAATAAATTAAACTCATCTCCTTTTTACATTGTAAATCAAACCATTAAAATGTTCAATGTTCATAATCTGGTTTATTTTGAATTTTTTTTTTTTTTTGCTTTCCGTGTAATTAAGACATAGTAATGGATAAAACGTTTCTTTTACAAGTTAGCCATTCTATAGTTTACTGACACTTGAAAAATTGCATAACCCTTGATGTCACTAAATACAATTCAAGAATGGTGATTCTTCCAAAAACACAAAAACAACAACAACAAACAACAAATAACAACAACAAACAACAAACAACAACAACAACAACAACAACAACAAAGAACAACAACAAACAACAAACAACAAACAAACAACACACAACAAACAACAACAACAAACAACAAACAACAAACAACAACTACAACAACAACAACAACAAACAAACAACAACAACAAACAAACAACACACAACAAACAACAACAACAACAACAACAAACAACAACAACAACAACAACAACAAAGAACAACAACAAACAACAAACAACAAACAACAAACAACAAAAACAACAACAACAACAAGCAAGAACAACAAATAACAACAACAACAAACAACAAACAACAACAACAAACAACAAACGTTGATGTCACTAAATACAATTCAAGAATGGTGATTCTTCCGAAAACACAAAAACAACAACAACAAACAACAAATAACAACAACAAACAACAAACAACAAACAACAAACAACAACAACAACAACAACAACAACAACAACAACAACAACAAACAACAAACAACAAACAACAACAAACAACAAACAACAAACAACAACAACAAACAACAAACAACAACAACAGCAACAAGCAAGAACAACAAATAACAACAACAACAACAACAAACAACAAACGAAAAACAACAACAACAAACAACAACAACAACAACAACATAGGACAACAGATATCATGCAATAAATTTTAAACAATTATTCATCAAGTTCATTTCGGATGCGATTGTCGATATCCTTATATCATTATCCAACATCCTAATACACAAAATCATCTTCTTCCTGCGTCATCCTTATCATCATCATTATCACCATCCTAACTATCATCATTATACTCGCTATTTCATTTTTTTTATTTTTATCATCACAGTTCTGTTGTTTTTGTCCAAGTTTTATTTTAACTACACCGTTACTTAAAAAAAAACCCCTGATCTCACTAAGTACATTAAGAAAGGTGATACTTTCGGAAAAAAAGGCAACAAAAAAAAAAAAAAAAAAAAAAACAACAACAGAGACAAATAAACAAAAACCAAATTGGGACTAAATAACTAAATCATGAACCAAATTCTGCACCACTTTTTTTCAAATCTATTTCATGTCATCAGAAACTTTGCTTTTAAATAATCCCAGCGCTCAAAAAAGCAAAACCACTATGGTTCATAAATCATCATCATAACAATGTCTACACCATCTATATCATTCTCATTTTTCACATTGACTGCTTTGCACATTCTTTCATTCTCAATATCGCTATTATCATTATCTAATACACAACATCATCTTCATTCATCGTCATCATCAACATCATCATTAAACACGACATTTCATTTTATCTTCATCGTTGCGAAACTCGCCGTCATCATTATACACCGACATTTCATATTCTCTTTATCGTTTCAATTCTCTTTAAAAGGAATGATCATCTTGATCTCTTATAATTATTCATTACAATTTTTTTTCCTCTATTCATTTTATAAAGTCTCTTCTCACACCTAATCAAGTTTGAACAATCTTACTTAGAAAAACGGTTCTAGCTATTACTCACGGAAGCCAAACAAATATAAAATAAATATACCATTAGCCTCCATATAATATAACCTTGAATCATTTGTTTTTACTTTACTCTCGAACTGAAGGCAGCATAAATTAAACGTGTATTAACACGAGCTGTTAAGAGATAAGAGCAGAATTTCAAAGTAAACATTTGTACAAGCTTACTTAGTTTTGTCAAACTCAACATTGAAGATTGATTTATTCTTTGTTTGTCATTGGTAAGCCTTAACACCATAAACGCTGTTCTAAAATGCCCACGAAGAAAGGCTGTTTTACAAATTTCTGAAAAATTATTTAACAAAATTTACTTATTCTGGTTGAGGCATAAAAAATTTCTAAATTTAAGCCTTGTGCCGCAATTAAATGTCAGGTCTTTTAAAAAATTGTCTCATTTTACAGTTTCACTCAGATTTGTCGACATTACATTCAATTATAAACAATGATTGAGAAGATCAGAGAACCTACGCAATAATCATAACAGTTCTGTCATATAGGATCGCTAAAGGTAAAATTTGAAATAATCTCACGATGATCGTCGGCTCACGATCTTGATGTTTATAGTAATCATTGTTAAATTCACTTTCAATTTATAAACACCTGTCTGTATCTACACATTTTATCATTCTTGTAAAAGAAATATTCGGGTATTGCGAATTTTCTTTCAAGTATCATCAGTATTAAGTAAAACTGAGAGCATGAAGTTAACAATTGAGGAGAACAATTGCAAGTCTTCACGTTCTGTATTGGTTCTAGCTGAAACATAATTATTGCAAAACCTTTCTTTTTCTATCTAAATGATGACGAATGTGTAACAATTTGGATTTATTAAGTGTATGACTTTGCAACAGTTCGCTCATTTATTGTCATTATGGAGATAAGAATAAACAAAAGGATACAAAAATGTTATCTCATCCCCTACACATCTTTTTTTAGATTGGATGGATCAAAATACTATTATAAGTTCAATAAATTTGATAGGTAAGCTGTGATATCAGGTGTCGATTATTATAGAGAGTAACCATAGAATTTCACTCTCATTTTGCTGAATTAAATCTTCATTGTAAACTTGACCAATGGAGATCAAGGATAATTATATTGGTATCTAAAATTGTAGGAACAAACCTATTGGATATGTCATTCATATGGATATTAAGAAAATTGGCTTTTTAGTTAAATTATTTAACTGAATTTTTTTATCTAAGAAAAAAAATCTTAATCCAAATTGAGAATAAGTATCACTGGCATTCGAACAAAAACCTAAATTCGATCAGTCTAAGGAGGGTGAGGATACAATCTCAGAGGCCTTTTGTGATGAGAATAACTATGTTGAGCCATCCTATTCTCTTTATGAAGACACTACCTTATGTGATTTACTACATGCTTTAAAAGCAGTGTCAGTTTAAATTACTTTCAACTTTGTACAATGATAATTGACTACAGTATGTGAAGCATGGGTCTAATAAGAAGTACGGTTTAAGTACGGGCGATTTAAGTTATCATATGAACGACCTGTGTTGCCTCAGAGGAGGGAACTTCAAGCCTAATCAAGTAAATGAAATAAAGACGCCGGGACCTATACTTTACACATTGCTCAAGATTTTCTATTAGCAGCAAGTAGTTTCAATGATTCCATAAGCTTAATAGTCATATCTTCTCAAATGAAAACCTTTAAAACGATATTTCTTGGTGCAAAACGTCATATTACGCGGTTATTTTAAAAATAACTTCCCCTGCTTTGTTAAGAGTACTTCGAGCTGTGACTTTTGGTGAGCCTGTTTGAGAACGAACAGTACAAAGAAGCGATCACAAACAATCACCTTGTGTGGATTACACGTGAAAAGATGTAAGACCTTGACAGGTTTTTTTTAAATCATATATTTTTTACAACGCCGAGTCGATAAGATCATTCGCTAATTTGTGAAACTTAAATCTCTTTATAAATCTTTAAAACATTTATTACTATTATAACAAGCTGTAAACCCCATTCTACGAACGGGACCATGGTGTCAATATGCCTAGGCTGGGTGCGTGTCCGCACTATATAGGCTTATAAATGGTCTTGATATCTATCCTTTTACTAAAATGATCCAGATATATGCCCCCACTTACCCATCATTACCTAGAACCTTAATATCTCGATAATTCATTATTCTAAACACAAAATCATATTATAAAGATCGTAACATGAAACGTGTAACGGGTCATCAGAGTTTTGTTGGTCGCCAATAAAATCCAAAATAATATGGAAAAGTTACTCTATATCACGCAATTTTACGTGGGCATATTTTTAAATCCTAAAGTTGTTTTACGGATTTACAAAACGACATTTTAAAGCCCTTTTAAAACCCTATTAAGCATGCGAGAGAAACCATTGAGCTAGGCAGACATTATTTTTAATTAGCCGTACAAATCTGTTTTTGTTTTTGGTGCAAAACGAACACAACGTTTGTTTTGATTTTTAAATCCCGTGGCAGTTGGAATAAAAAGGACTGCCGAAACTAGATCAAAGAGGTTAGCCTTATTCTCAATTAGAATATTAGATCTAGATTCAGATCTCTAGAGTGATTTAGATTTAAATCTAATTAAGATCCACACCGTACAAATCTGTGGGTTTTTATAATGCGAAACGAACACAACGTTTGTTTTGATTTTAAATCCAAAAAGAATTAAGTTCTACAGCTAAATTTTGTCTTTAGAACTAAATTATCGAGCTATCTAGATTCTAAGTAAAGATGGATAGGTGGAGGCATATAATTTTTATCTGGATCAAGTGAGTGAAAAGAGAGATATCAAGACCATTTATAACCCTCTTTAAATTATACACACGCACCCCAGACACGGCAAATTGACACTAGGGCTCCGTTAATAGAACGTGGTTTTCAGCTAGCTTAGATAAAAGATTTAAATCTTTTAGGAATAAAGAAAATTGACTAACTCTATACTTTCCTAATATTTTTTAGTTCCTTTTCAACGCTTTCAATTTTCGCATTAAGTGCATAAAAGCCGCGCAGTTATTTAAACCTACATACCGGTATAATGAAAGTTAAAAAAAAAAACTTTAAGCCTAAAAGTAAAATCTAGATTTCTCTAGTTGTAGATCTTAACCTTATGATTTGAGTCTAGCTGCTATAAATATCTAGGCTCTTAGATCTAGAATCTATGAAGAAGCAAGCTTTTTCTTTTTCTTTACTTAAACTTACACTGTATCATGTAGTTCTAGACCTAGATCTATTCCAGACGATTATAGATCTGCCGCCATCCACATTGTATGCGTACTTTCAGTTTCATTCCACCCATCTCTGCCCAGCTGTGCTTGCAGGAAATAGTTCGCACATAATAATCATATAAATTGTCTAGAAATGCTCGGTTAGATGGTCCCCGTTTTTCAAAATTGCGCATTTAGGCACTTTTTTTTAAAGGGTATTCATAGTTCTTTTATGAGCGTTTAAAAGGATCTTATAACAGGTTTGGAAATATATAAATAATTCTGATTAACTGATAATGCTGTAAAAAATATTTCCAAACAGAAGTTTGAGCAAATCACTGTTTTGAGTTTAATGGCAATGCGCTTATCACACATTTTCTTTACAACGCATGAAGAAAAAAACTTGCTATATTAATTTTGTTACCCTTCATTATAATTATCTTAAGACATCCCATTTCTCTCTTTGAAAGAAATGCGTAAGTAGAGGGAAGTAACTGGTTAATTTTTAAAATATGGCAGTAAATTTGCAGATAGGTTCCCTTTATATATTCTTCTGCTTAATTATGTGATTCTTTCCCTTTGGATTTTGCTAGCCTTTAATATCGATTAATATCGATGCAATAAAACGAGTAAACATACATTTTTATTTTCTTATAATCAAGTAGTGCTATAAGACAAATGTCTACAATATTAGGAATATGAAAGAGTCAGTTGATGTTCATGAGATTTTATTTTCGGATGTCTCTCGAAAGGACTAAATGTATGTTTGTCAATTTGAAAATGAAACTTATTTTTTGCGAGTGTACATACTATGGGTTGTGAGTTACTAAAACAATTGAGAATTGATATTGCTTCCCCCCCCTCCAAATAAAAAAAAAATTCAAGGTATCATTTTGAGAGAAATGCCGTCAACATTAAGGGAAGGAAATATGTTCACCATCACTCTAGTTAAAGTGTAAAGGATGGGAAAAAGTCCATTGCTAGTTTTCTCTTTGTAATTGTTATACCTGTCTCCACAACAGTTATCAAAATAAAGTCAGATTTCTTTATGTCAATATTAATTTCTCCTTTAAAATCCGGATAATCCTCGCAAATTGAGATGTGACCAGTACCCTACATCGCTTTTTTCAAATACAACTAGTGTTTCCTTTTTAAGTCAAGAGACTTGTCTGTAATACAACTAGGTTTTCTCACGAGAAAAAAAAACATTTGTTTAGCTCCCTTGTGAAGACTTGAAACTTATTTTTTTATGTTCAATAATAATTATTATGCTTGCACTTCAGAGATTAAACATAGATCATGTCAAATCATAAGAAAAGTCATCTCATTTTTATAAAACCAAAATTTATTCATTGAACTTTTTAAACATTTCTTTTAATCTAATTTAATTTATGAACAGATAATTATGAATTCCCACAAGGCAATGTACGTTAAGGCACTTTTTTTTTTGCTGAGATTCATAGCCTTCTGATAAGCGTTTTTAAGGAACTTTAAATAGGTTAGAGAATCACAGAAAGATCTGATTTCTCGTACTGAAAAGTAAGAAAAAGAAAAAAAAGGATTCAATTTCTTCGTTCTTTTTTCCTTCTTAGCGTAACAATGATTAGGAGTTACGAGCTCTCTAGAACTATTAGAAACATTAAAAAGACTATAGCAGTAGTGCGTACTATTTTATTGCAGAAAATCTTTCACTCCATTCCCAACGTTCTTTTTTAATACTTTAAAATTTCCACAGGGCTAAAACACTGATTCAAGCACTGCCAACCATATCGCTCAACAATTATTCATCACATATAAGCACAATTTGTGCAGTATGAGAAACTATTTCGAAATTTTCTTAAATAATCTGTTGCATAGTTACTAAATGCTAAAAGGTGGAGAAAGGCATAAAAAAAGTTGTATTAAAATCATCTCAATTCTTTCATTTCATTTCCTGCTTTGACCGCTTTTAGTTATTAAATCAAGGTGTAACTGCGCCTTCTAGTAATTTCACCGAAGCTGATTATGAAAAATATGTCTAGCTCTATATCTAGATCTTGACATGAACACAAATATAGTCTATATGAAAATAAAAATGTAGGCACTGATACTGACACTGATACTGATACTGATACTGATTATTATTGATATTATTGATATTATTATTATTATTATTATTATTATTATTATTATTATTATTATTATTATTATTATTATTATTATTATTATTATTATTATTATTATTATTATTATTATTATTATTATTATTATTATTATTATTATTATTATTATTATTATTATTATTATTATTATTATTATTATTATTATTATTATTATTATTGTTGTTGTTGTTGTTGTTGTTGTTGTTGTTGTTGTTGTTGTTCTTCTTCTTCTTCTTCTTCTTCTTCTTCTTCTTCTTCTTCTTCTTCTTCTTTTTCTTTTTCTTTTTCTTCTTCTTCTTCTTTTTCTTTTACTTCTTCTTCTTATTATTATAATTTTTATTAAGTTTTTTTGAAACGTTATTTTAAAATGTTTAAAACTCTCAGCCACTCTCTGATCTTCCTTTTGTAGACTGAATATGAAATAAAAAAGTAGTAACGTCGCATTTTTCCTTCTCCAATTGCTAAATGCGAATTATATTTTCTTTTCAATGTATGATCTAACGTTTAAAGAAGCTGCTTTAAAGCTGATCATAAAACATAAACTGTTGGGCTATAATGGTCTCTCACATCCAGCTCTGATCCTAAGCCAAATGGTGTACAGAAAGAAAAAGATACAAAATTGCAATAGAGAGTAACGAATATATATATATATATATATATATAGAGAGAGAGAGAGAGAGAGAGAGAGAGAGAGAGAGAGAGAGAGAGAGAGAGAGAGAGAGAGAGAGAGAGAGAGAGAGAGAGAGAGAGAACAGAAATAGGCGAAGTCAGAAATAAAGAAACAACCCAAATGAAAAAAAAAGATATGTAGTTATCATCACAAGTTGAATACGATGCTTTTAAGATTTCGTTTTTTTCTTTCTCAGATTAACTTAAGGAAACACACAGTAACTATGACAGAAATAATCATTAATTCGTATGAGACGTGTCTGAAAAAAGAAATAAACCAAACATCCTAAACTCTATTTAAAAGGAGCTTAAATCTTCGAAAAGGAAATGAATACATTGCTATCCTATATTTAAAAAATCCCTCTTTGCTATTTGTATTAACATCAGATTCGGGATCGCACTAATCCTGAGCTTTGTTTTCTCAACATAATCAAAATTTTAGCACTGTCAACTCAGAAACACGATAGCTCACATTCGAGACCCATTAATTTTGAAGATTAGATAAAAAAGAAGAAAGTAGAAAACTACAATTACTTCTAACGATTGTAAACACAACCGGTGCTTTCAGCAACTAAATCTCTATTTAGAGAGAGACAAAGGGCCTATTATGGTTCCCTAAAGTACGGATTATATCTCAAGAAATTGATATTGGTTGAGAACTCCTAGAGTCCTTTAAGGTGAATCTTTCAAAGACGAAAGAAAAAAAAATCGCAACTTTTCAATGGGTAAAAATCCATTCTTATTGATAGATTTTTATCTTCTTCCAAATTTCATCTCTTGAGCACCCCAAAATGAATCGAGCAGTATCTTGATAATTATCTCATTATGTAGAATTGAAGTTGTGAACCAAAAACGATGGTTCTCCGATGAAATTTTTCAAAGAGCAATCTGCTGGCAGACATGTAAACTATAAATTACGATTTTTTGTGTTATCGAATTTTTTTTTATTAACTCATCTCCGATGCCTCTAAACAGTAATTTGGAAAATACTAAAAAGAATGTTTTAAAAAATTATTTTTCCCTTATATCGTCTTTCTCCTCTCCGCCGTTACCATTGTCTCCTCTTCCTCCTCTTCGTCGCCATCCTCAGCATCATCATCAACATCATCATCATCACATTTTCTTCTTTCATATTGCTCTTTAGTGTCTTTAGTCTTCTTAATGTGATACAGTCTTTACATTTTTGGATTGTTTGTTATCCCCACATGATTATAAAAGAAGTTGAGTGTCGGAAGGCCCATAACACCAGCAGTTCTCTCATTACAGCCCCCAGCAGTGATGTAAGACAATTACTGTGCTGTGTGTGGATGCAAAGATGACGCCTTTTTGCACATATTTCTACTGTTATTTCAGTTCTTCATCTCATAAATAAAAGCGGCGTTTAGTTTCTTGCACATTCTAAACTCTCTTCCCATATGATGTGAGAACACATTACCCCCATCCCCTCCTTCCAGCTACATCTTGACAAACAAGGACTAAAAATACGACTGATAAGCAACTTTTCAAACTGGAAAACAAAGTGACAAATCAACAAAATCCTACATGAGACTGCGTGACACTGAATTTTGTTTTCGAAACAAGGGTATGTCAGACTCACCTTTTCAGAAATGTTTGTCATTATCACCAGCTTAATGTATTATTGCAGTTTTACGCCCAATCCCTACCAATTATACAACGAGCAAGTTTGTGTGTGACCTGAAGCGTGTCACAATAACCGAACAGAATGGTGTAAAACATGAGGCGTGTCACAAGACAGAGCATATTATTTTCAGGAATAGGCCAGATTGGTATATGACATAGAGCGTGTCACAGAAGCAGAGCAGGATGAATTGTAACATTAGGAAATGAAGCGTTTTCCAGGAAAAGAAGGTGCAGCTATTGTTCTTGATCTTCCAAACCCTTCCATGTGCAACGCTAATCATGAGAGGCCAAGTTCCTTTATAAAGAAGTCCAAGACAGAAATCAATTGCAAACTCCTGTCATCCAAGGCTATCCGCACAAAAAAGATATCTTGTGCTTAGAATCAACTGGACAACATTTCGTGCGGATGTTGTCTTTTTCGTAAATGGGAATTTTAGAATACACAGTTTAGGTGGACTGAAGAGCTCCAGAGGGAAGGGAAGGGGTTATGATTCAAGTTAGACCCAAACCAAAACGTAAGAGCAGTTTAAGCTAGAAGACAATGTTTTGGAAATACGTTTTACTTCATTCAAAACATCTCTCATTGGTGCTTAATTTTTTTCCATGCTTGACTATCAATAGAGTCAGACCTACTCCATCGTTGTCACAAGCTTAGCTTTCAGCAGGGCGAAGCTTAAGATGGTACAATTCACCGACGACGATGTTTCTAGTGTGTACCCTATACCTAGCCGTCATGTCTCAAATTGAGCGCTTAAATCCCCTAGCCATGATCTTGCCTGACAAAAATATAGCGAAAATAACACAGAAAGCTTGTTTGATATATGGAGGACAAATTAACCAATCGATCTTACTGCATTCAAATAATTCAGGGGATTCGGAGATTGAAAAAAAGAAATAAGAAAATTGGCAAATTACTTTACATAACGTCACATAGACTCACCTACATCTTCTCGCACATACACACAAAGACGTTTAAACACAGAAAAGAAAAAAATTAAACATGATTATTAAGCAAGTAACTTTTTAACAAGAAGAAAGTATTTGTAAATGCGGTGAAGAGTCGAAAAAACGCTATCCTTTTGAACTAATAATGAACAAAGAACAAGATTTACAAGGAGTGGGCACCTTATTCACAGAAGTTTCCATCAAATTAAATAAGTTACTTTCCTTTGATGGGGAGCTTTATTGCCACCCATCTGTTGAAGATGCCACTCAGGTATGTTAAGGGTTCCAATATCCTAGTATTTATGGTCTCACCCTGCTAGTCCACCAGGTGCCTCACAGGTGATTAGTGGCCAGTTCTGCCATTCGTCAGCTGACAGCACTGTAAACATATCACAGTATCTGACCAACGTCCATTAGTGGTCGGGAACGCAATAGCTAGTTTTACTTTTTGGTGGTTGAAAATTAAGAAAAATGCATTTTTTTTATTGTTTTAAACGATTTTTTTTGCCTTTTCCTTGTAATCATAAATTAATATTTACAACTTGACAATGTCAATATTGATAGAACAGCTGCAATTGTACAGGCTCAGATTCATATCATGACACCTTTGCTCAGCTTCATTAATATAAACAGGTTCTATGGTTTTCTGACTGCAGTTATTCTCTCTTTGATATCGTATCAAAACAATATTCTTACAAAGACATTAATTGAGTTCTACTTTGACACTCCTCTGCTGTATAGATCATTCTAAAGAAAACTAATGTATCAACTACAGACACATGCATTTTCTTATTCATATTATACCACTATGTGAAAATAAAAATAAAAAAACAAAAAACTATGACCGATTGAAATATATAGTTTCGTGGGGCATACCTAATTTACAATGTAATTTTAAAAGACTTTGCATCAATTTAGCTTGGGAAGCAATTCAAAAAATACCGACCAAGCTCAATGGTGAACATGAGATCCTTTATAGAGACTAATAAAATCTCCTCTAGCATAAATGTATGTGCAAGATATTTCACAAGCAAGAGTGTTATTTAGATCAGCAAGGATCAAGAGATTTTATGTTCTCCACACCACATACTGGAAGGTAAGCTCTCTTAAAGCGAGGTTGGTTCTAAGGCGACTGTAAGAACATATTTAACTAATGAATATGTATCTTTTAGGGTTTAAGACAGAGCTATAGCGTTCTTCGAACGACTGTAAACAGTTAATGATAATGTGAGAAAACCAATTTGTTTTTTTTTAAAATCTGCACACCTGTCTTTTCTAAATTTAAAAGACGTTGTTTAATGTTGGCTTTAAAAAAGGAATTGTGATAATATATGAGAGTTAGTTCTACACTCAAACCATTCTACAATATCAGCCATGTAAATGACAACTTAGAGACAAAAAAATTCGCTGCTTAATGAGATAATTTTAAATCTAAATAATCTTACAGTATGCAATGAACACGATATTTTACGTACATAAAGTGATACTCGAAAGTGCAAAATCTTGTCGACAAAGTTTGAATGATATGAGACCAAAATATTGAAAAATTTACATCTTATTTATCATAAAAGCTCCATGAAAAATATTTTTTGATGTTATTACAAAGAGACGAAGAGGAGTTTTTCAAGTTGGTTAAAGTAAATGGATTAAAAAAAAAATCAAATCAAACTGATCAGAGGAGTTCAGGAATAATTTATATTAATTAGAGAAAAAGTGTTCTTTAACTAAAAATATAAAAGTTATGCTAGTGCAGCACAGAATAAGTGAGAGAGAGAGAGAGAGAGAGAGAGAGAGAGAGAGAGAGAGAGAGAGAGAGAGAGAGAGAGAGAGAGAGAGAGAGAGAGAGTGAGAGAGTGAGAGAGAGACAAAAACAGAGACAGAGAGAAAAAGAAGAATCTACTCACACCTCTCGCCTCTCCTACTGAGCTACTCAGAACTGTAAATTAGTTGTTCGAAGGTGATATATTGAGAGGCATTGGTTAAGATGAAAAAAGAGGATAGTCCAATTAATCAGGATTCACACTAAAAGGTTTGAACTATTACGTATGAGACGTGGAAAGTCCCGCTAATTATTTGGCTCTGGACTTCAAAGTGTAAAATAATCCAGGTTTCCGGTTTCGGATTTTTTCATTGTGTGAAAAACGGTTTCAATATGAAATACTGGTCATGGTTTGGTGCAAACAATTTCGTTGATCACTAAAGTTCAAATGACAAGTTCGATCCAAATGTCATCTCAATGACGTACATTCCATAGACTTTGAAAATACGCAACACAATCATGTAAGAATATTTGACGGTAATAATTGCGAAATTTACCAGTTGCGCAATCGTAGAGACAAGAATTATAGCAGTATTTGCAAACTAGCAACAGCCATAATCATAGAAAAAATGGAGTAGTTGTATCAGTAATGCTAGTGGTCGTCATCGTCGTTGTTGTAGTCGTCGTAGTAGTAAAAATAGTAGTAGTAGTAGTAGTAGTAGTAGTAGTAGTAGTAGTAGTAGTAGTAGTAGTAGTAGTAGTAGTAGTAGTAGTAGTAGTAGTAGTAGTAGTAGTAGTAGTAGTAGTGATGATGGTAGTAGCGACCTGTTTGTCTATGTATCTCGTATTTTACTTTAAATTTAAAATTAAATGCAAGCAAATTTTGTTCAGCTTTCAGGAATATGTTCATTATCAAAGCCTCATTTTTCAGGTTTCCTTTGACGCTTTAAGCAATTCTTTTAATAAACCTGCGACAGATCAATACCTTGCATAAATTTAAGCCATCGATATACAGATTATTCGCCGTATACTTTGCAACACAAAAACAGGGGAGAAAAATATGAAACAATCATCTGTAGCGAGAGCTAGAACAAAACGTGTTGATATAATGGATGCATTTATGCCTTTTTGATTAAAGCAAATAGTCTTTGTAATGCTTTTAGTCTAATGAAACTAGATAAAAAAAACTCTGCAATAAACATTCATTGGAAGAACGGTCTAAACGCATTCAGTTTACATGCATTCTGTTTCGCCTGCAAATAGTTCAATGTGATTGTTTATATATGATCGATTTCAGAGCATGATGTGAGCTGCATAAATCCTTTTTTATTTATAAAGTTTCTGAGCTGATGAAAACATGCTCCATTAAATTTGATTACATTTGTTTGATTATGGATAGACAGGATGCAAATAGGATGTGTATGAACAATGAGAGATTAAAAGGGTCAGAACTTTTATGAAGCTTCAGGCTAAATGCAGTTTACAAGATTTTATACCTCGCGTAGAGACATCCGAATAGTCTTTATAATAAGTCTGGAAAACGGCAAGCTATACGTTTTCTTTCACTCATGAAGGATCTAATTTCATTTTGATATTTCGCGTTATTTATTCTTATTCAATGAATAAGCAGATTTATAAAAACAAAATTTCAAAGCCACCCTCTAATCTCAATTCTAAATCTATGAAAGTTTCATGGATATTTAACTGAATTCAATTTCCTTGAAAAATTGAAAGATGTGCAAACAAGATCTGCAGCTGAATTTCACAGAGCAACTTTCTGAAAGCAAACTAGGTGCCTTTTTTCGCACGGTGTCAAGTAAAAGATGTGTCTAGAGCAATTTGAAACTAAATCGTGTAGAAAGAGAACTCGACACAAAATAAGCCTCTTCAATTAATATACCTTAAAAAGATCATAGAACACCCTGATCTAAAATCTTGGACTATTGAATCGGATTCACTCAAGACACCATTCTAGTTCATCTAAACGAATAGAGCTTTCATAATGTTAGGTCTAAATCATTACTGATTAAGACGAGAGGGATCGCGACCAATGCACTCTAGTACTCACTAATTTGGGCTCAATCTTTACTACTACTAGCCTAATCACAGTACTGTGTTTCTTTCTTTCCAGTATGCATTTTCATTATAGATCAGTCAAGAGCAATAAGGAAGTCCAAATGACATTCCGTGTATTTTACTTTTTTTACACAATTCAAAGTATTCAAGTTAAGCAGTGGAGAAATTTCATCCACTTTAAATGAGATGATAAAAATATTGTTTTTGTAAACACACAGTTGAATCCAGTTAGAGTCTACCCTGATAAGGAAATTCAAAACCTACTTCCCTCCCCCCCTTCCAGCCCGAATGCGTGAATTATTGGCAGAACTGATTTCCATTTTGCCACTGTGCTTTATAATGTTCCTGTCCAGGTTTGTATTCGCACAGCTCATGTGATAGTATTTCGGTTAAGGCATGGGATTGCCATTATTCCTTCGGTCCATTTCTACCAGTTTTTTTTAAAGACTTTTCAACTTTTCCAGATTTCCATTTTCATTGGGGCATTATATTTTTAACAAGCAAAATCAAATTATTGTGAAAACGTCTGAAGAGACAAAACATTCACCCAAAAACGTCCCAACGGTTTTGACTTACAAAAGCGGTTTAAAAAAAGTTAAATGCTGTAAAGTGATTTGAATGGCCATATTATAGAGACCTTATTATGAAGCCTTGTTGGCGGCGAGGTCAGATTTAAGTAACACCGAGCAAATGTCAGAACCAACCGCTCGTCTTATACTATAGGTTCAGGTTAATTACTGTAGCTGGGCTCAACAGAGAGGGCTCTTCTTTACCTGAGGTGATAAGTGTTACAGAGAAATGTGCTTGAGGAAAGTTATCGTGACGCAGCTGCTCTTCCATCGTGTCTACTCACAATCATCATCTCTCGACCCACCGACGGGTACAACGAGTTAAATTCTGAGCAAACATCAGCGAGAGGTGTCTGGAATTGGTTACTTCCAGCATCATACAGGTGGAAAGTTCAAAAGGTTCCAGGGGGGTTAAGGTTTTGAGATAAAACGTGCACAGCAAGATATCCACGTGTGAACATTCTTATCTTAAGAGAGACTGCAAGGCATTCTCACTTCTTAGCTTTCAACAGCACTGTTTGGGATGCAAGGGGTTTTCTGGGGATAAAGTGATTGGAGAAAGTTAATGAAGAAAAAGGGTGCTCGCGTTATGTAGCAGACAGATAAATAGATAGACAGATGGAGAGATAGATAGACAGATAGCTAAAAAATGAAAAGGGGAGGACTAATAGGTAGTATGATAAAAAAGAGTTATAGCCTGACAAATTGTTAATAGAAGGAGAGAAAGAAAGAAAGATTGCGAGAAAGAGAGAGAGAGAAGGAGAGAGAAAAAGAATGAAAGAGGAAGGGAGAGAGCGAGAGAGAGAGAAATAATGAAAAAGAAAAAAGAGAGAGAGAGAGAGAGAGAGAGAGAGAGAGAGAGAGAGAGAGAGAGAGAGAGAGAGAGAGAGACAGACAGACAGACAGACAGACAGACACACACACATACACACACACAAGGAAATGATTCTGTGGTGAGAAAACGCTATTCAATGAACAAGCAGGACTTAATTCAATACAATTCACGAACACATGCTATAAATAAGAATTTTGTTTATCCCCATGAGAAGTTATGAATATTTGATGCATGCATCTTTTTAGAATAGAAATTACTTGCATACATCAGCTTGAGATGCACAATTCGAATTTCTGAAACAGGACATCACCCACATACACACCTACACACCTATAATATATATTATCTAGAAATCTACTCACACAAAAATATTTCTATTGTTCTTTAATACCCCCCCCTCCCCCCCGAAAAAAGTTCAAAAATAAAAAAACCCAAACAAAACAAAATAGTACTACGGGGCCTATGACATGCAAACGAGAGCAGTTAAGAGTAGGTTTGCCGTGAAAAGCATCGTTTAAAGCTTTCCTGTTATGGCACTTGAACTCTTGACCTATACTTTCAACAGCCGCGGCTGCCTTGCCTCTTAGGGAGAAGCATGATTTAAATTTCCACCACGAATAGCTTTACAAATCTGGCTTACTAGAATTGTTAAATTATTGTGTAGATGATAGCACCATAAGCAACTACAATTTAAAATACAAATCTAGGATAAACTATTTATTGATGTAGGTATAACGCACCATTGATGGATTCTAGTAATGATATAAATGAGAAGAGACTGGCCAAATCGGAAAGAATTTTGAAGTTGAGTGGAAAGGTAGTGTTCCACTATACAGTGATTATAGTAGGCTTGATCTAAAAAACGTTTCACATGAGGTTTCACTTGGATTGACTTGCTAACTTTAAAGCGAAAATGTAAAGCGCAACAAAGGATAATCCGATAGTTCATGAGCTTTTTGTATATTTCTTGACCTTCAAACCCATGGAGATAAATAAACATGGGCCTCCTCATCTTATTACTTCAGGAGTTATGTAAGTTAGGGCATGGCGCGGGTTTTAATGCAAATATGCTGATGACCCTTTCGGTTCATTGCGTCACCAAAAATCATCAAGTTGTTAGCATATTGCACGGCGCAACTCCATCCAGAATCTCTTTGTGGTCTTACAGATAGATTTAGATGCAGATTCTGGATTTTGTATCCTAACTGGGATAATTTTGGCAAAATTGAATGAATCATTGTTGATCGCTGCATGAATGCAAAAGGTGCTGCTTTGAAAAAAAAACCACACACTCAAAAAAAAGAAAAAAAAAAAAAAAACAACTAGAAAGCGATTGCTACTTCGTTTTTTTTCATCATTAGTGCTTATTATATGGATGGATATTATGACGGTGTTATATGCCTACCTTGTTAACTTAGGGAATACAAATTAAAAAAAAAAACCACTCCCATTATAAATAAATTTCCAGATCTAGTGGCTATAGCTTCGGGTGAATAAAAAACCCAGACTATTTCAAGAAGATGTACTGATACCACAAGAGGGCCGATTTCCACTCCTTGTCAAGGCAAAGCAAAAGCTACCACTGACAGTTTGCTGTACCAGTGCAATCTCTCGCCTATTTTGATCAATGAGCTAGAGCGAAGGGCTTTAAGAAGAAAAACTGGCTATAAGTGCCACCATCTACAATATTCCAAAGTATTTTCTTCAATTATAATTTTACTGCACTATGTATTCCTTGATTTTTTGCATAAAACCGAATTCATCTTTCGTAATATACAAATGTTGATACCAAGAGCTGTTTATAGCCAAAGATGAAACAACTGTTTTGGCTAGAAACGTTAAATTTAGCTTTTTACCCTTCTTGAGCTTTGATCTCCACTTTTATTAATCATTGTTGCAGATATAGATAACTTTACAATTTTTACAAATTGGACAAACTATTTAAGTTTAATGAAATGAAGTCATTTTAATGCTAACACTAATATTTAATACGTCTCTGCTTTCCACCTGAATACTCTAATTATACCTCAGTTTAGTCTTCACCAATCAGCAACATTGTTCAGCAATTCGATTTCAGATCATTCAAGCATTTTCATATTTTCTGTTGTTGTTATTGTTGTTGTTGTTGTTGTTGTTGTTGTTGTTGTTGTTGTTATTGCTGTTGTTGTTGTTGTTATCATCATCATCATCATCATTATTATTATTATTATTATTATTATTATTATTATTATTATTATTATTATTATTATTATTATTATTATTATTATTATTATTATTATTATTATTATTATTATTATTATTATTATTATTATTATTATTATTATTATTATTATTATTATTATTATTATTATTATTATTATTATTATTATTATAATTCCTCCTCCTCCTTCTCCTTCTCCTCCTCATCCTCCTCTTCCTCCTCCTCCTCATCTTCTTCTTCTTCTTCTTCTTCTTCTTCTTCTTCTTCTTCTTCTTCTTCTTCTTCTTCTTCTTCTTCTTCTTCTTCTTCTTCTTCTTCTTCTTCTTCTTCTTCTTCTTCTTCTTCTTCCTATGTTATTATTATTATTATTATTATTATTATTATTATTATTATTATTATTATTATTATTATTATTATTATTATTATTATTACTATGATTATTAATAATATTATTATAAAAGTGAGTCTATTTCTCCAATATTATTCTTATATGCAGAATTTTTTTTGGCTTGTAAGAATATGTTCCAAAAAAGCTAACGAATATTATTTTAACTGCTCAGGTTGTAGACAATGAAAACAAATGCTTCGTTGTTATTTTTTTTTTCCAGAATTAAACTTTTGCGGAAATTATTCAAGTTGATCAAAACATGTTTAGTGACAGCAGAGGTTGTTTGCGAAAATAAGAGAAAGAAGAGATAAGACGGTTATACAGGAAATGTACCGTCCGACAACAGTCTAAATTTAGTCATTGAGAAGTCTAGCGGGCTTTGAATATTCATTGCTTCAAAGCAGCTCGATCGAACATAAGACCAAAAAAAAAAAAAGAAATAAATTAAACCCATTCTTTTCAATCGTACAGTAGATTATTATGCGGAAAAAAAATTAAAAAAATATATTCGAAGAATTTTAACCCTTAGAAGCAGATATAAAACTTGTTATAATGTTATTGCAAAAGGTATCATTAACGCTGTACAGTATATAAAGTAGATGTAAAGAGGCAGAATGATTGGATATTCTTGCAAATTGAAACTGCGTCACTCATAATTTTTCAAAGTAACTACCAATTAAAGCTTGAGACACATGGGAGCTTTCTTTGTTTTAATTTAGTTATAAGTGTAAAGTGTTTTATAATCTTAGGTAAAAAGTCAACTTACTACAGTTTTCGATCAGTAGCATCAACAGTCAGGACTAGTTCCCTCACGAAAAGAGCTGCTATCTTTAACATCCCGGAAGAACAGAACAGTTACTCGGTAGAATATTCACACACAAAGTGCTTCCTATCTTCATAAAAGCTTTCCGCTGTTTATTTGTTCAACACCTTTCAAGATTTATAGAAATTCTTTACTTTTACTCTTAAAATGATGTAGATAAAAATCTTATTTTCTGATAAACTAAATGGAATTCAGTGTAAAAATCTCTTGTGGCGATCTGGTTTTTTAAAAATCCCTTGAGTTAGAACTTGAGAGAAACGCATTAGTTTTTGGTGCCTTGTACAAATATGTTACAAATCTCTTTTTATGTTTTGTCATGGTTTCTCTGAAAAGATTAAAAAAAAAATAACCCTTGAACACTTTTTTTGTTTCATTAGCCGCTGTCTTTTTTTGTGTCGTATTTCGTCTTAAGCGTTGAGCAATAGGTTTTCTTTTTCTTCATATTCCACTGTTTAACTGTTGTTGCTTTTATATGTTCCTAAAAATATGTCGTCCAAAAAAAAGAACGACTTGATATTTCAAATTTACGAAAATATTGAATCCTTCCCTCCTGCCCCCCCCCCCCCCAAAAAAAAAAAAAAAAAAAAAAAAAAAAGAAAAAAAAACACACACAAACACAAAAAATCAGAACTGATTCTCTTGGCAGAAAGCCCTGTCATCCAGAACTGGTGCTAACGTTGGAAGTTATGCTATTATACTATTTACGACTATTTTTAACTTCCGTTCATACTCTGGTTTTGTCCGCAGCAATCCTCCCCTTTTGTTTGCTCCACATCTCCAGACTGGTTCAAGGATTTCACTCGAAACTCATATGAGTTTAAATTAAAGCTAAAAACGCTCTGAAGTCATTATATGTCAACATTATTTGGCTTACTTCATGCGAGAGAGGTTTGATATGTTTTTAATTTTGTTTTCTGTTTCAATTTTATGGTTAAACCAGTCTTCAAGCCTTTCTTGTTTCAAGTTTGCAAAGCTGTGAAAATACACATTGCGACACAACTGTTGGCAAATTTTTGGGGTTTGTATTTCAAAACTGGAAAAAAATTGGCCTTTCAAAAACTATACTGGTAACTTAAAAGCTAAAATTGGAACTACGGCTTTAATGACTACAGTTGAAAATCATGGTGAAATATTAAACGAACAACTTTTAGCCTCTTAAAATCCCCATAACAAATTAACTTTACTGTAAAGTAATTTTCCAAGTGTTGTGACAAGATGACAGAAAATAGCCCTTCGAAACCACATGTGAGTTTTCTGAAATGAAGACATTTTTTTCTTATTTTGTAAAAAAAAGTATGAAAATTAAAAAAAAAATGCGCTAAAACTTTTCTTTTCATATGAAAACTACTGAACAAAGCTGAAAAGCACCAGAAAAGAATGAAAGCTGACAGGTTTATCGTTTTTATAGTGGAAATTTTACAGGCAAGAACACAAATTTTCTTCCTTCTTCTGACATGAGTTGTTTCATTGCTTTGGGCCCTATTGTTTACTAAAATAATGACAGGAAACAATAACTAATTACTTTTTATGTCTTCATCAGCTTCTCGTAAATGTTTCCCAAGAAAGCATTTATTGATTCGGTAAAAGATCCTGTGTATGTTTATCAAAAAAATATCATAGAAATAACCAGGAATGCTTTCATTTAGCCCATCAAGACTTCAACCCATCTACACAGACGGAATTTGTTTTTTCACCCATTGCATTGTTGATATACTACTTTCGCTCGGATTGAACTTTATTTAGAAATTTACAACAGTTTTTGGCTAAATTGATGGGCTTGTGCTAGCCGATTTTTGATAATTTATTTTCTTTCATGCTTGACAACAAGAGAGCAAATAAACGGCGATATTATTCGGAAACGAACGGAACTTGCCATTACTAAGAGGGCTCTTAGTCTTTAAATTTCTTTTTTCTCATAATTCCTGTTGTTTTACGCCAGTTCTGTCAGTTCTGAAACCGTGCGAGTCACCTCCAGCGTCTTGTGTAAACGAACGACAACTACTTTGCCGAAATTTCGGTAAAGATTTTGGATACTTGCCAAATGTGTTTGAAGGTTGACACGTATACCGCCTTTAAAAGCTCTGATTTGTTCAAGAGAAGGCTCCAGCAAAGATTCCGCCATTTCCTCATCCCAATCAACACTCGCTATAGATCTAGAACTCATGTTAAGACTTGGATCTCTGCACGTGCTTTGCTCAAGGCGTGAAATCTACCAAGCTTTGCTCACACCTAGTATTGGGAAAGAATGGCCCAGTGTTGGCACAAAAATAATTAGTAAAACGAGTGGGAGACTGGCCTCTGTTTTACTTCCGTGAGCTGGGTCGCGTTTTTTAGTGCTTCAGAAAGTATTCAAAAATGTATACTGACTAGATCTACCTAGTGTAAAAGGATCTTGCTGGCCCTCCTCAACAACTGGTTCCCTTGATAATAATGTTTAGAGTTCATTGCTTTACATTCACACTAAGACGCTTATAATATTGACAATGATAATAACAATGATTGGCGTAAAAAAAACAATTTAAAATGTTAAAATATGAGGATGATGATGATGATGAGTGGGAGAGAACTGAATTATAGACGTCATGAAACGTTGAGACGGAAAACTTAGTCAGTGGACTCTTGAAAAAGACAGTCATATTTAGAGCGAGCGAAGGCTAATTACAGAAGTAGCTATTTGGTAGCTTTGAGCTCTACACTGTGTAGAATATTTCCCTCCTATGAGAGATAGCATAAATCTAACTCTAAATTAGCTTCCAGTCGAGAGGTTTAAGAAATCATTGACGATAGATTTTTTATAGCTGTGATAAGTGTATCCCAATTCTATTTGTTTAAAGAAAATGAAAAGCTGTGATTCTTATAAACTAAGTCATTACCACCGATAAGCTATGATTCTTCTAAACTAAAATTGTTATCATTGTCATTATTGATTCTACATTACCATATAAAACACGAGTCCTAGAGACACAAACTGTTAACCATAGATTCTATACTACTGCGCTTGATTCAAGATATATATTCTTTACTGGTTGTGAAGTTACTTATTATAAAATCTGAACTTTTTCTTTATCAAACGGTCATGTGACCTACATTTCTTGGATTTATTTATCGTGTATTAAAGGAAGCACTGATTTTACGGTGGACTTACGACTTTTCTTTCACCTATACCGTATGATCATGACATGGAGGGGACCTTAAAAAATAAAAAGAATTTATATCAAAGAGTATGACATGACGAAAAAAGTGTTTATCAAGAATATGACAAACACGTTTTGTACGAGATAATTATTATTTTTTTTAAACAATGTAGCATGTTTCGGAGAAAGATGTTAATATACACTAAAAGTGAGATTACTTACGCATCGCAGGAATTTTGAATTATCCAATCAACATTAGGACAGTTCTTTTTTTCTTTTCTTCAAGAGAAATTTCCCACCATTAATTTAGAGGAGCGTTTAAGAGCTATGCTATATTACAGCTAGCTAAGATGGTTTCATTATCTGTGCTTTTATTATGTCTAGCTAGTTTCTTATAGAGTTAACAAGAAAAAGTTTCTTCACATTAATGTTAATTTAACGTATTCTAGATTTATTATTAATACTACTATAGTTGAGTTGCCACAAAAAATCATTCAGCTTGGTTTTAAACAGCAGACATGTTTTGGCTGATTTTTAATATCTCAATCGAAAGAGGAGACAAACAATATTGCAAAAGCAAATAGAATCATTATTATTTTGGCCATTTAGAATGAACTTTAAGAATCTTCTAAGAAGCAATTAACATTGTTAATTTTAGTAACGAAAGGAAACCATAATATCATATCCCCGGCTCCTATTGTTAACATTATTGCAGTGGCATATTAAAATGCAACCGTGGTAACGGCTTGGAATTACTTGTATCCAAACAGGCATATGTGAAGAAATTTGAATTCCATATTACTGAATCTTTAAGACGAACTACTGACTCTGAAAAAGAATGTAAACCTGTACGTAACTCACTACTCTTGTTAGTCAACAGGCAATCAATGAATCAGTTAAATAGTACAATTTCATAATTCTCTTGTGGGGAATTCTTATTTTGCATTTTAAGTTGTTCGTTTTAATGCTCAATGCTCTCCTCATCAGATGCCTATCACCTGCAGACTGGCAGTGCTCTTGTCTATGAGAATAATAATTATAGTAGTGATATTACTACTACTACTACTACTACTACTACTACTACTACTACTAGTAGTAGTAGTAGTAGTAGTAGTAGTAGTAGTAGTAGTCGTAGTAGTCGTAGTAGTCGTAGTAGTAGTAGTAGTAGTAGTAGTAGTAGTAGTAGTAGTAGTAGTAGTAGTAGTAGTAGTAGTAGGAGGAGGAGGAGGAGGAGGAGGAGGAGTAATAATAATAGTGATACGAACAACTGGAGCAGCAGCAACAGCAACAATAATAAAAACGTTCTGCTCACCCCTTTGGGATTAATTTTGCTTCCCCTACTGAACTTCTATCGCTCTTTGAATACACTTTACTAGCGGCTCGTGCCATCAATCAGTGTTGTACGTATTACAAGCAGCAACATGGCACATTTTGTATGCTTTATAGATATCTACCTCATAATTATGAAAGTTACAATAAAACCTTGATCTTCAATTTAAACAAGAGCCCAGGGTATCCACGATTAAAAAAAAATATCTGCGCATAGAGTGACACAGAACTAAGCAAAAGCAATCTTCATCTACGCTTACTATCAGGGCCCACCATTTAAGATATCATTAAAGGCACATTAAAGAATAATGCAACAGCAGTAACACATACATGTATAACCAAACTCATAAGTCATTCAGAACTTATGGCTGAATACAAAGATTTTCCACACTCTGCGATAACGATTTTCCTATCCTCTTCTCAATCAATGTCTATATCATTTTTTTTTTCTTTTTTTCCTTGCGGTCAAGGTTTCCAAACACCACCAGATCAAGATCTATTTCCTCCCGAACATGGGCAAAACAAGGAACACTCGTTCCTTTCTAAACCGGATTTCCTTGCCATTCGTTGGATGGAAAAGCATGTCGGTACAAGTCCAGAGTTCAGGCTTCGTGTGATTCCTGCTCCTCACAAAAAGATAAATGATACCCAGCGTCTGTTTCGCTTTATCACTTTTATCTCTTTTTGGCCATACCCTAGCCCACCCCGATTTCTCTCCTTGTGTCTGCCTGGATCACTATCTCTACTCATGTTTCCAAACTATTCTTTCGCACGCGCACTATATCTATATCTTTCTTTGTATATTTGTCTCACTGTCCAAGCTCCCGCTATGCCCCCTTCCCTACCTCTCTCTCTCTCTCTCTCTCTCTCTCTCTCTCTCTCTCTCTCTCTCTCTCTCTCTCTCTCTCTCTCTCTCTCTCTTCTCATCTTGCTGTCTCTGTGTCTCGCTCTTCTCTCTGTTTTTTTCATCTTCCAGTTTAGAGGTCTTCAAGCAAAGTAAAACCGATTAGCAGCGCAATGGTCATTATATCCCCATTCTGCTTTTCTGCGTGTCTACTACCTAAAGCAAATATGTCTGACGAGGGAAAGGTAGTTTAAGTAAATCTTGTCTGGCTTATTTTGTTAGCATTCTTGCAAAGCATAAATGGCTAACTGTGGGAATTCCATAATGCTTATTCCCTTTTTGTAAGCTTTTTTATAAATGGCCTCTTGCAAAAACATTCGTTTGTTATACTTTATTATGAGTGGTCTTGTTTCAATTGTCTTCTTTTTTTCTCGAACCCATACGTCATCATTACAGCTCTATTACGGCGCGAAAAAATAAAGAATAGCATAATTAAAGCGCTCATGTTCTAATACAGGGTAATTATTAATCCATTTGTAAAGACATTGACTTTCGGGAGAAGGAACAAAATATTTCTACAACAGAACTGAGCTAAGTCAGGTTCCAGTCTTGATACCATTGGGGTTCGCTAATTATTGCGCGGATCATTTGGTTTTATTTTGTTTTTACTTTCTCGAACTTTTCACTTGCAGAAACCAGACAGTCTAGCAATTTTTTTTTTGAGTTAAAACAATTTAAAGTTATGACCTGACTTCTTGTGCTTTATGTGCAATATTTTTGGGAATAGAAATGATGAAGCAATTTTTTTCACCCTTGGATTGTGCAGTCCTCCTGGGTTATTTCTATACAGGGCGTAGCTTAAAAAGTGCTGAGGTAACGTAACGCTTCATGTGTGAATACACGACCAATGAGACGGCTGAATCTAGATCTATATAAAAGTACAAGCATGCGAATCACAAAGCAAGAAATATGACCATGCCTTTACTTCTATTGTATTGTTCAGCCTCTCAAACTGAGGGTCCACGTTGTACTGACTTGGCACCAACATTATAACTTTTTTTCCGCTGTCAGCAACAACGCATTGCTTGATGCTAGCGCTAGTTGAGTGAAGAACATCCACGAACTGAATCTAGATTGGGCTAGATATCCAAGCCAGCATCATCAGCCATGGACACATTAAAAGAACTAAACTTCCAATTTTTTTCCACTAAGGTATGAAGAAAGCTTGCTCTTCATTATTTATAAAAAATAAAGTTATAAAAGGCTTTTGTTTCAAATAATAAAATTACTGCTTATTCTATATCAGTTTAATATAATGATTTTGACACATTCAACAGATGACAAGAACTGGAAAAAGCCAAGTGGGAGAACGTTTCAGCCGAGAGAAAGAGAGGGAGAGCGAGATAGATAGATAAATGGATAGATAAATAGAGAAAGTAAGAGAGAGAGAGAGAGAGAGAGAGAGAGAGAGAGAGAGAGAGAGAGAGAGAGAGAGAAAGAGTGAGAGTGAGAGAGATAGATACAGAGATAAATAGATAGATAGATAGAGAGATAGAGACAGAGACAGAGACAGAGACAGACAGAGACAGACAGACAAAGAGAGAAACACTTTGATTTTTGCTGGTGTAAAGAATAACAGCGAAATTGTAACCAGGAGGATATGAAAACAAAGACCACTCAAGCTATTTATGGACCGCTTTAAACCCAAACTAGTTGGAAATATCTTGATATTGATATGTCTATGATGATGTGCTTTTTAAATGTAGGATAACTAAACATTGTAATATAAGTTTTCATGTTATCTTTTTTCATCTTTGCTAATACTGATGGAATAATCAACTTAAGCAAATATATGTAACATAAGTAGAATAAAACAGTGACGGATATAACATATTAATGTTTGTCCAGGTTTGAAACATAAAAAGGCACCTTGCACTACAATCAGTATACTTTAAAAATTTGCTGTAGACAGAGGAGGTATTTTTTTCAGAATATTTTTCTCTCAGCAAGGTCCAGAACATGGCAAACCTCATGAATCTTGTTTTAGATTTTGCAGTTGGATATTACATCTTTCCTTTGTTCGTTAAAAGTTATGAAAGTATGGAAAAACCTGAGATCTTATGTTGTAGCTAGACACTTAAATAAAGTCTACTATATTACAAAATTCATTTAGCAAGGCAATAGAGAGGTAAAGTGAACTCAAAACTTCCTTGGAACGATAAAAGGAGAGGAAATAGAAAAAGAAACCGTGATAGATGTACAAAGCTTGTTCGTTTACTCAGCAATCATTTTAACACTCTTAATTCAACCGTTTCGAGTCAAGAAAACAAAACAAAAATTGAGATTATCATTCTTTGTTTTTGCTTTATGAAATTGTTTTTTTTTTTTAAAGTAATAATTTTTATCTCTGGATTGATGGCTTTTGACAGGAATTCACCAGTCCCATTGACAGCAGACTTCTGTGGCGCCACCTATGTACCTCATGTCCCATAAGTTTCTAGTGCATGTATATTAGAAAAGATGTCTGGCGCCTAGCGTTCGAGAATTTTAATTGTCAGCTATTACCAGACGCTCTGGAGGTTCAAGAAGTTTTTTTGGAGCTAAGTGAGATCAGTGTTTCTTTAAAACTCCAAGATGAAAGCATATTACTGGAAATACAAAAATCGTTTCCCTCTTTAATTCTATTCTTAAGACATCTCTCATTCTCTGTTCACTTTTATATCCGCGTGGATGAAATTAGTTTCAACTAATTTTATTTACATGTCTTAAAATTGCATGACTTCCTATGTATTATGAGTCTCGAGAAGTTCATGTACCTCAATGTCTTACATTATTTGAACGCTGATACGAAGAACTTTAATTTGAAAGGTTTTTTGTGTAAGCAGCTGACTTATTGACTGAAATTAGAGCAGATTGTAACTTATTTCTATTGTATCATATCTAGCCGTTATTTTGACTTGGCTCGTTTGTTAATGAATATGAATAGTTTGAATTTTTGCACTTTGTAAAGCGAAGTTGGTAACCGATCTTTTTAAAAAATATTATCAGCAGTATTTCAGTTGAATATCTTGAATTTATTCGTGAAATTCTATTGCTTTAAGTGCAATCATGAGTTTCATGATAGCATTTTCAGTAAAACTCTCTCTCTCTCTCTCTCTCTCTCTCTCTCTCTCTCTCTCTCTCTCTCTCTCTCTCTCTCTCTCTCTTTAGCTATTTTTACTGACCTAGTGAAGCACATGAACATACACACAAAAAAAACATACACAAAGTTTCCATGTCTTTGAAATTTTATGTCATCTCATTGTGAAATGAAACACATGAGGATCACAAGTATGATTGATTTCACAAACAGAGTAAAACTAACTTTTTGTTGCAAAGGAGTGTACACCTTTATATTGCAAGACATATGATGGGACAATAATCTTAAGACAAGCTTAGTGATAGTAGTCGAAAATAAGCCGTTGTCTGCACGTGTCGTTGGGTGCAGATAAAGCAACATGACAAGACAACA